>JAOTOL010000788.1:0-129361 GCA_034440575.1 Imbricaverruca yamaguchii | reverse complement strand
TTCCACACGATGTCCGCCCTTCCTGTGTGAGAAGCAGGCGGCGTCATGTGGCCTCAACTGTTGAGTTCGCCGTAAAGCCACAATCCATCCAATACCGTGACCACCTCGAGCGGGCTGTATGTGGCATGGAAAACCGTGATTGCATGATGCACAACTGTGAGGACTGTTCTGAAGAAGGCGGGGGTGGTGCACTTTCTGAGGATTATTCTCGCAGACAAATCAGTAAAAAAGAGAAAAGGTGACTGAGCACCAGACGATGACATGGATAATGGGTGTAGATATAAACAGTGGATAAACACGCATCGCTGTACACTCGTATACATATTCTAGACCAAAGAGGATAGCGAACGATATTTAAGCCAGCAAACCGTGAAGCCGACCAGGCACCACTTTGTGGCTGACAAACAAGGTCAGTACTTCACCTACGCAAAGGTTACTAGCATGGGGGCGGGGCGAAGCGATTCTCCAGTGCGATTTCGCTGAAAATCATTCATTTGTGGTGCAGGATGCAGCTCAAGGCTTCCACCGGGATTCGTCCCAGTGAACGGTGCGCCCGTTTGTAATGTAGTGTCGTAAGGACGAGGCACTGTGCCATTGGAGCTACTGCTGAATCGCTGATGGCACAAAGCACAACACCGCTATGGTACATGCGTTCCTGGAATGGCTTATCCCATAAATTCGGTCCGTAGTACCTGACATCAAAACAACATATATAGTTCACAGACGGCAGTGCTGCACAGTATAAGAATAAGCACAACTTAATCACCCCCAGCCCAGCCCGATGTTGGGATACCTTGTGGGTGGTTGTTTGTCATGCCTAATGGCAAGGGCGCTTGTGACGGAATCGGGTGCAAAGCAAAGCTTGTCGCAGCTAAAGCTAGCCTGGAGCGCCCGCTTAACGGCCAGATACTGAGAGACTGACGGCGCAGGACATGTGTGTGTGTCTGTCGCGCAAGCTAGTCAGCTGCATCGAGCTCATATTTGTCTCGAAGCAGGAGGAAATGGACGTCACGACCCAGGGGTACCGCAAGTTCCCACCAGTGACTCACAGCACGGTAATAGTTCATACACTGTTGACCGATGCGGGGCGTGTTTAATGGTAGCTGGGTGAAGTGAGGCGCGTTAGTGTGCGCTCTGATGCATATTGTGTCGATTGATATTTTCGCAGTGACAGGTCATCAGCCTGATCTGCTACTCTAACAGGGAACATGGATGGGCTGCTGATCTTTGGATCATTGCATTACATTGCACTATAATACTGCACCGCAACACAGTATTGTGTTGGATTCCATTGTGCAATTATGTTCATATATTTCATTGCACCAATGTAGGCAGCTTATTACAGGCTTAACATGTGTCAATGGATGCAACCGCATCACATTTGTGCTAAAAAAAATGCAAGATGAACGCGCTTACTCACTCAATGAGGTTCATCTTTTTGTTTCCAGAATGTGGGTTGTGAAACACCAGACGGTTGACACCTCTGTGGCTGGCGGTATTAACACGCGCCCTGAGGGGGGGGGGCGAAATCCGCCCACCCCTCCGATTTTTCGTAGAAAACTGCCGATTTTACCGGCCGATATACGCCATTGTTTGTGTACCTGCTTAGAAATGAACGACACGTTGTTTAAAGGAAGAAAAACGAAAATCTAACTAAAATTTTTCGAGTTAGGGGTCGGTAAATTCGAAAAATTTTATCAGCGCCAGATCACAAATATCGGCGCTGATGCGCTTCCCGTATATTGGCAAAAAGGAAGTGTTCTTGGCAACACTAGTGACTTGTTTGCTGTATATTGTTATGTTACATTGTTTTAAAGTCATGTCAGGTCACTGAGGTCAAGTCAGGTCAAGTTTATGACAGGTTACCACATGCCTTGGAAGGATAGAGGGCGAAATCCGCCCACCCCTCCGATTTTTCGTACACGACTCCATATTGTACCTGCCGATATATGCCATATTTTCCGTATCTGCTTAGAAATGACCGGCGCATTGGGTAAAGCAAGAAAAATGAAAATCTGCCGAAAGGTTTTTATGTTATGGTCCGTTAAAAATTTGTTTTAAAAATCGCAGCGCCAGATCACAGAAATCGGCGCTGGTACGCTTCCTGTATATTGGCAAAAGGGAAGTGTTCTTTGCAACACTAAGCGACTTGTTTGATGCATATTGCTATGCTATATAATTTAAAAGTAATGGTAGGTCGCCGAAGTCATCATGACAGGCTAATGGAACCAAACATCGTCAACTGTAATGTTGTCATAAATGGAAATGACTGTCATGCGATTGATGTCATTTTGCATGTTACTCCCTACATACACATCCTACTGCTTGTCTTTGTGTGCCTAAGCGTTTGTATACTTCATTCATGTATTTCACTCCTTTCTTTGCGAATCCGATTGTGAAAGCCGCCCAACGGAGCAGTCAGGTGGGCAGCTCGGTTCCGGTAACGACCTGACAAAATGCTCCTATATAGGTGACCTGAGGTTAAATGGCGGATCTGGCATATGTATTGGATCATTAGTAATGTCCAAAGCATCATTAATGGCAATTTTGAAGCATTTAAACACAATCACAGCGAACCATAACAATGAGAAGCCAAGCCACGCAAAACCAGAACATTTAGCTATTTTGACCTCATTTGACCTTGAAGATATTGACCTAAGGTCACGAAATGTGGACACAATATAGTTAACTATCGTGCCCATCCACCCTGCGAATTTCATTGCTCTAGCCTTAATGGGAGCCGAGATCTTAGGGGGCGGAATCCGCCCTCCCTCCCCAACTCCAGTGCGCGTAAGTTTCAGAGGCCCTCCAGGGCGCGTGTTAAAAGCCCTTCAGTTTTGTCAGTGAAGGGCGATACGTTTTTCATGCGCTGACATTGATGCAGACATATGCTGCATAAGGTGAACACATTTATATTCCTTTTCTTCCTACAAGTGATGACCTAGGGTTTCACGAATCACCCTTCGTCGCTTCTGCATTTCTGAAATATCATTGTGACTCTCTCGAAGGACCTAAGCCACGTTATCTTGGTCGCATGCTCACGATTAAAAAAGTAACACGTGAGCAAAAATTTGGAAAGTCACACAAGACTCAGTGGATCAGGGTGAGCTCAGCGATATATAGCCTGGTGCAAATGATGCTACTCTGCATTGAGTTGCAGGCCTCCAAATGCTTAGGTAACCTTTGTAAAATGTCTGAGGCTGTACCTCTTTAGCCGTACCTCGTTGTTCCTATCTTTCTCAACATTGTACAGCTGTATTATAGAGACAAACTGACCATATATCAGTATATCCATCGGAAGATGAAGCAGAAGGTGTTATTTCTGCCCATTCACTGGTGGATTTGTGGCGGAACTGGCCGCCCACCACAATTCGGAAACATTTCTGCCATTTGCACGTCACTGAGGATCAAATGACTAACATTTTCACCAATTACGTGCCACGAACATCAAAAGGCTTGTGATTTCAATAACGTAACCTTCGAAACAAATATTCAAATGGACCACGGTAAACTAGCGCAAAACAACCATACATGTCTAATTTGGAACGGGTATGTACATTTTTAGGAACAAAACCTGCTTCCATTATTTTTTTGCTTCGAAAGATAAAATTGTTGCTTCGAAAGCTTCGTTTGCGCACTTTTCAAATCGCACTGCGATTATCTCTAAAATCAAAGCAGGTCACTCCACCTTAGGTCACGATGTCACGATTTCAAATGTCCAGTACACGAAAGTTATAAAATAGCCAAAAGATGCAGTGGAATACTATGAGTTCCCCTATATATATATATATATTGTACAATTTTTATCGTTACTCCTGGTGGTAAGGACATCAAAACACACTGGTTAGGCAACATCTAAAAAATCCCTAGGCTATAACTCCTTGACCGTTCACTTGATTTTTTCAAAACTGTCTGAGCAGGATTTGGTGTATCAGATGACCCCCACACCGTTATTTTCCTTAAAATATAGTTATTGGGTGTTATGCTTGTGTCGATTTGCCGTGGAATGGGCCAGGGACAAAAGATGAAGACACAAAATTGAGTACGGAGTCTCACTTTAAGTGAGAGGATGCCGTTGGGAAGTCGTACCGAATAAGGCGACGAGGACGTGACAAGAGGCTGGTGCTGGGTTCCACAGTGACTGGCCCGAGTGTAACTCGGCTTGGCACGATACATCTTCCGTCATCGCCAGTGGCATGCCGTGCGCCACTGGAATGTCTACGCCGCCGCAGAGCCTTATCGATATGCATGCATGCATGCATATATGCGTGCATATTTGTACAATGCGTGTATATTTGTACAATGTGTGTATGCCTGTGTGCATGTATGTATGCATGCATGGATTCGTGTACTTACGTATGCTAGTGTGTTTGCATGTATGTATCCATTTACGCATGCATATATGCATGGTGGAATATAATCAATTCAGAAACAAAATACAACGTGGTTCGTGTGATCGTGATCGTGTTTAAGATTGCTGCTAAATCGGATTTTCAGACAGATAATCTGAACAGAGTTAGTGACGGCCGTGAATGCTCGTATTTTTTAGCCGAGTTACGTCACTGGTTTATGGCCGACAATGCCGCTGGAGGGGGGCCCAGCCACCGTACGGAGTTTGTACGGCGTTTGTACGGAGGAGAGACCGCAGGATGTGTCTCGCGCTGCCGGGTCGATTCCGTGTCACCACCTGGTGGAGCCACCCGCCGCCACTCGCGCCGTCCCCCCCCCCCCTATCCACTCCAGCAACAGGTTCTGGTGGGCGCGCAGTCGGCGTCGACGCGCCTCGGTGAACAGTTGCGCGGCGCCGCGGCGCCGGTCGGAGCTGGGGTCGGCTGGGCGGCTCGCCGGCGTCGGGTCATCTGGACGGTCAGTCGGTGACGACGACGGGCGCGGTGCACGCTCTGCAGACCGGACCAGCGCGGACGGACCGGCCGAACTGAAGTCCCCGGCCCGGCTGAACCAGACTGCTTTGTTGGACTGATCGCACCCACGACGCCGAGGCGGAGGAATTGCAGCTTCGTGCCGGCCCTGCGATCCTGGAGTGAAACAACTCTTAAGTGGTATTGGTCGGCAGTCGTTGGGTGTCTGCTAACTTGAGCAAGAGTTTGCCCAAGGATATCGCTGCTTGAAAACCAACATACAAGCCATGGCGACAAATTTATCCGCTTCGTCTCAAGACGTAGTTGGTTCTGGATTCAATGCAGCCAATAAATCAATATTAGCTGCTGAAGGCGGTTCGGAAGGCTACACCGACAACTTGATATATACCGTACAGGTTCAAATCCTATTTTACATGATTTACTGCATAATTTTCTTGCTTGGTGTATTTGGAAATTGTTTAGTTATCTACACAGTTTGTCGGAACAAAGCCATGCAGACTGTTACCAACTACTTCATCCTCAACCTGGCGTTGTCTGACATCCTGCTTTGTGTGCTGTGCGTGCCATTCACACCTCTCTACACATTCCTCCGCAGGTGGATTTTTGGCGAGGTCCTCTGCCACTTGGTCCCTTGCACCCAGGCAATCTGCATCTACATATCCTCACTCACTCTCACAACCATCGCCATTGACCGCTTCTTTGTCATCATCTATCCGTTCAGACCGAGGATGCTACCCAGGACGTGCATCATTCTCATTCTGTGCACATGGCTATTCTCTATCGTTGCCACGATGCCGTACGCATACTTTGTGGACTATGTAGTCAGCAGCGAAGGCACCTACGTGTGCATGGAGATCTTCCCCGAGGACCTCAGGCTCACGTTCGGTGGCATCACCAACGTCATGCAGTTCGTCATCCCTTTCCTGATCATGACCATCATGTACTCGCTGATATCACTGAAGCTCTCCACTCGTGCCAAGTGCAAGCCCGGCTCCAAGAGCGTGAGAAAGGAACAGGCGGACCGCGAGCGCAAGAAGCGCACCAATCACATGCTCATCGCGATGGTGGGTGTGTTCGGTCTCAGCTGGCTGCCGCTCAATCTGATGAACATCCTGGAGGACGTCTCAACCAACCTAGACTTGGGCTGGGAACAGTGGAGGTTCTTCCATATCTTCTTCTTCGTCGCACACTCCATCGCCATGAGCTCCACCTGCTACAATCCTCTCCTGTACGCCTGGCTCAATGAGACTTTCCGCAAGGAGTTCAAGGAGATCCTGCCCTGTTTTCGCCGCGCTCGTGACAGCGCTCGCGCTGCGAACGGATCGCTGCAGCAGGCACGCAACGGGCTGCGGTGCGCCTCCGTGGCGCACGTCGCAGACGACCACCAAACCAGGCACACGACCACCACCCACCTGCCGGCCACGCTGGAGGCCACCACCGACGAGACGCTCCTGCTGAAGGCGATAGGCTCGCCCGCCGAGGAGCAGGGCGCCGCACAGGCAGCCGGCCCGCATCTGCCGGCGCCGACGCTCGTCACCGATTTGTAGGTGAGTCGGTGTGACGGAGTCAACCATCGTGACCCGGCTGGATGTCTGACCTAGGGTTCCCGTCACCCGTGACCAACCTTTGCTCGATTGACGTCAGTGCAGACGTGCTCTGGGCTCGCTCCGATGGTGCACATCAATAAGAACACGCGGTTCTGATCGAAGGCCACGTCTCAAACGGTAATGACTCAGAGCCGATGCTGGGTCTGCAGTGACACTGAAAAGCGTTCCCAACAGTATTGACTGAGAGCCGGTGCTGGGTCTGCAGTGACACTGAAAAGCGTTCCAAACAGTATTGACTGAGGGCCGGTGCTGGGTCTGCAGTGACAATGAAAAACATCACGTTTCAAACATCAAGCGGTAAAAACATTTGGAATTCTCATCGATACCACAACACCGGCAATTACGCAAAAAAACCGATTGCCTGTCCCATGAACTTCTGAGGCTCACCGGAACGCCTGTCAAGCAACTAATGCCGGTGCTGCAATGCCGTGCGTGTCCATGCGTGCCGTGGATGGTCCATGAGTGCTGTCCATGGTCCATGCGTTCCGTCCATGGTCCATGCGTTCCGTCCATGGTCTATGCGTTCCGTCCATGGTCGATGCGTTCCGTCCATGGTCCATGCGTGCCGTCCATGGTCCATGCGTGCCGTGGATGGTCCATGGGTGCTGTCCATGGTCCATGCGTTCCGTCCATGGTCTATGCGTTCCGTCCATGGTCCATGCGTGCCGCTGTGCGTCTCTACGTGTTTTAAGAGAACAATGGGAGCGAATTGTGTCGAAAAAGTCACTGAACAGCTATTCATTTATCGTGTGGATGATACTGGGCACTCAGGCATTTCCGGTTCATTGGGAGGTTTCAAACCCTGACTTTCAGCAGTGTTGGCAACCAGTCAACAGTGCCTTTCAACGTTGTTTTTCTCAGTGTTAGATACTTACGACATGATGCTTTTGTTATAATTTGAGAGCTGACACTGCACTTCAGAAACATTTCACCCGTCTCGATAAAGTTTTGCTATTTAGTGATGCTATGAGTCGTAGTGTCAGTTATTTGATCGGATATTCTAATGTTTCCAGGAATCAAGCTTATTATTGACCAAAATCGTACGCTATACAACCAAGACATGAAAGTTGACTAGTGTACAACCAACAATTGAAAATATTATGAGTTGCAGAAACATTACCATGAATTAGTACATATCCTCCGTACAATGTTACATGCAATATTTCCGCGTTATTACGCACAGCTTGCATGCAACTATATATACATATATATGTGTATATATGTATATATATATATATATATATATATATATATATATATATATATATATATATATATGTTTGTGTATATGTATATAATCGGCTCGCAGTCTGTGCAACTAACCATAGTCTCGTTCTGAGACCAGAAAAGCATACCTAAAAAAGTTATACATGCGCACACATTAGGTATGTACTATCACGGAAATGATCACTGAAGCCATGACCATTGAATGACGTCTGTGCCAGCGTGGCAGGGCTTCACAGACACCTGAGTCCTCGGAAGGTCACACGCCGGCCAGGTAGACAAATAGAGGCATCCATCTTTGAGCGAGCTATCCAACTTCTGCAGAAGAACGCGCCAATCTTCATCGCGACCGCCGGAGCAACGGGGCAGTCCACTCCGTTTGAGGTTGTCATCTATCTTGTAGATTTGTGGTCTTAGAAATCTGGAGAGAACACGCAACTGCTGCGCACGCCACCAACTTAAATCATTCGCTATGGCGGGAAAATCGCACAGAAATGCTGGGAGGGTGCCGGCGACCATTCGGGTACCGTCCGTGTGGCCAAATGTCTCATGTGAGCGAGGTAAGTCAGTGACCATCTGAATCGCCTGAAATGAAGTCTTTGGTTTCCTTAAATAAGGCACTTCGTCCCTTCGGGCCATTTCGAGTCGTGAATAAAAACCAAAAATATTTGTATGCTGTATATTTCAATTCATAAATCTTGAAACCTGTTTGTGTTGCGAAGAAACATTTCGAGTGGCTAGATGAAAATGGACGATCGTTCTCCAACAAGGTGTGGGAAAAAAGGGAAGTTATCGTGAAATTTGGAACTTGTCGTGTATGACAATACTAGATCAGTGTTTTTAGGACCGTGGCATTGCTAGCAGTATCTGAGAATATACGTCTCTGTTAGATGGCTGTTCCGTGATAGGCACACAGGCCGAAGTGGAACTGTATGCAGAGATCGATGTGCTACAAAGTATGCATGATGCGGAACCGCGAGAGGACTTTTCATGTCGGTTGGTTTGAAACGACGATATTCATGAACGGTATGATATGTTGCAATTATGCATGGTTTGTGGTCTGAATCCATTGTTTGTTCCAAAGATCTAAACTTTTCTGTTGTATTGATGATTGGTGGTTTCAAGGTAATGTGGAATTTCTGAAACATTGGTAGCTCGAATGATTTGTTTCCTGATTTGTTTTTTTGTTTTGTTTCCTGGTATGCCACAATGACTGGGGACACTCAGGAAACGGATCATCACGCCCACCAGATGCAGCGATTCAAGTGCTTGAACTATGGCAATGGTGCCAAAATGTAAGTGAAAAAGAAACTGAAGAACCGGTTTGGATTGGGAACAAACGACGACGCTGCAAGTTGGGTGAGGATGGAGACGATTGCGTATATAACTGGGGCCAATGATAATGGAAATGGTGAAAATTAAACGCTGAAAATCGAGGTTGCGTTTGATAAACCATGTTTTTTGTGTGTGTTCTCTAAACAATGCCATTTCATGGAAGGCTGGCATCTTTGTCTGTAAAACAAAACGAACATGATGACAACGGGAACGAAATTGGCAACATTTTTGTTGGGAATATACTGGATAAAGTTATGACTTGGAGTTGTTGTCGGAAAATCAGTGTGCGGTTCTGCCATCTGCCGCGGCTGTGTATTTGATGGTGGAAGAGCAGTACTGTGCGGAATAGCCGAATGACGTTCAGTAGAAAATGTCTTCACTCGCGAAACTACGATAAGGCCAGTTCGTTTTTCTTCTGCACCTAAATAATCGTGGTGCACGTTTGGCAAAACTTGCAATGACGAACGTGTGGGGTGACGTTCTAGAAATTGAATTTTGGAGGCGTACTGAAGCATATGCTGCATGCGACCGATACCTAATGATGGAATTTCGGTTTCGGTTTTTAAGGAAAATTGATAGAAGTAGTCATTATGCCAAGTGCGATATTGATAAATATATTTTGAATGTTTTCCAAACATTTCAAAGCGGAGGTACCGGCACCAGCGTAAGTTACGGGGCCATATTGTATGAGAGGAAGAACTGAGGCTTTCACATATGCAAAAGCGTATGACTATCGGCACCAAATCATGAAGAAGTAAGACAGCGAAATAAATCGAATCGGTGGAAACATTTGTTATGCTGGACATGTTTGACGTGCTTGTGCTACGAAAAGTATGTCATTGTTGCCGAGATGAAGCGATGTTTTTGGATTCTGGCACGGTGACGATTTCCTAAAATAGGATTGTTGCAGATTTTGTTGCCGAACATTATGAACCGTATTTGATGTATCATTGGTATACCCGGTAAAGTGTATTTGTTTTAGTATAATTAAGCAATTAATATAATCTTATCTGAGCAACAAATTGCACTGTCCTCTGGAAAAGGGGAAAATTATAAATTTGGAGGATGGCGGTAGAAAGATCGTTACCGATAATGTTAAATACAACTTTGATAAACAGCTTCCCAGTGGCAAGCCTTTTTTCATGAAATGTGACCCGGAAGTGGCCGACCGGCACCGCAGGTGGAAACGACGAGAAGCAGACAAAAACCCACCAATTCAACAATTAAATTCCCTTTGATGCCGAGGTGAAGAAGCTTGGACATTAATGCGGGTTTATATGCCGTATGCTTCGCTAATGTCTGCAAATACTGTGACCGTGTGTTTGTGTTTTTACAACCAAGGTGGATGTCTATTTCTAACCGAATGAGATGATCACAGCGAGGTTTCCTCGACGAAACTACCCTGAACTGGGTATGAAAGATAAATTCTGTCCAGGTACAAGGTCCGTTTTCATAATCATACTTTCTAAAGGATTGCATAGACAACTGGTTAGAGCAATGGGTCGAAATTTGTTGGGGTCGGATTGGTCTTTGCTGGGTTTTGATCATCAGATATGGTCAGTGGTGGGAGTTCGGATTTGGAGTTCAGTGGCGAGTTGGGGCTACGTCTAACGAAAGTCCTACCTAACGAAATCAAAACAAACACAAAGAACATAGGGAACACTTGAAGCACACAAAAATCAATTCACATTGCATGAAAAGTAGAAAGATAAAGAGGCGACGGGTTCCACCTTACTTCTAAATGATAAATACGGACACACTCAGATGGAAAAAAATCGAGCAAATGAACCCATCTCGAACGTGCCAGTTATGACGGGGCGTGTGGTTCGAGCGACCTATTGGGGCGGAATCTAACTAACGACCGAATCCCAAAAGTCACCCGATGAATGCACACAAAGCTCTTTCAAAATGGCTACTGAATATCGGCTTTTGAAATGGCAGCCTATATATTATTGGGCCTGTGCATTTAATTTGATCATTCCAGACTAACTATAATCAATTTTCATAAATACGTATTCCTTCTGGCATAATCTAACATTCTGCAAACATCTTACAACCACCAACCCTGGTAGGAATACGCACAGTCGCAACTATGTTGGTCACTAAGTCGCATCGGGATGCCTGGGGCAACATCCATGTGGGCCACGCTCGGACTCATTTACAGTCGAATACTGTTGTGGCCGCGCCTACCCACGGCTCGATGGCAGCCAGTAATGGATTGTGTATGTCCTGGCCCTCCAGCCGACGTGTGGCGCAGCCACACCCACTCAGGAACGTTCCCCAGCTGATTAGCGACTCTGCTGTAGTGGCGAATACAGCTTTGTGTATTGCCTATATATATATATGTGTGTGTGTGTGCGTGTGGGTGTGTATGTATGTGTGTGTGTGTGTATGTTTGTTTGTGTGCTATGGTGAAGCAAATATAGAGTTCTCAGCACAAATCTCAGACAGTCAGGTTTCCATTTGGATTGGAATTTGTGAGGCGCAGAGTAAATGAAGGTGAAAAGGAACCTTAATGAATCGTGAAATGATGCTTTCAGTTCACGTTTTCAAGTTTGTCAGATTGTTTAAGGAAGTCAGTGAGGGGAAGAAGAAAGAAAGAGGTGGGAGGAGTGGGATGGCGGATATATCAGGAGAGGCAGCAGGAGGAAGGGAGAGGAAGGGGTAGTGCGAGGGGCAGCGGTGGATAGGGTAGTGAGAGAGGGAGAGAGGCCAGGAAGAGGTAGAGGTAGATGTGAAAAATTGATGAAGAGGCAAACACATAGGCAGAGGAGGAAACAGAGACAGAGACAGGCAAGACAAAGACAAAGACAAAGACAAAGACAAAGACAAAGACAATGACAAAGACAAAGACAAAGACAAAGACAAAGACAAAGACAAAGACAAAGACAAAGACAAAGACAAAGACAAAGACAAAGACAAAGACAAAGACAAAGACAAAGACAAAGACAAGGACAGAGACAAAGACAGAAACGGAGAGGAAGAGAGACATAAAGACAGAGTCAGATAGACAGATAGACAGAGAGACAGAGAGACAGAGACAGATACAGAGAGACATTCCCACATGTTTAAAAAAAAATAGTGGTGTTGTGAATGCTTTCACTCAATTCTTCTCATATAACTTCGCAGACGTAATGCTCGGCTTCAGGAAGTTTAGAGGTACACGCTTCCGTCTCCAGTCTTTGTGACGCCCACATCCACGTGGCTAGTTTAGAGGTACACGCTTCCGTCTCCAGTCTTTATGACGCCCTCACCCACGTGGCTAGTTTAGAGGTACACGCTTCCGTCTCCAGTCTTTGTGACGCCCTCACCCACGTGGCTAGTTTAGAGGTACACGCTTCCGTCTCCAGTCTTTGTGACGCCCTCACCCACGTGGCTAGTTTGAACAAATGGGTTCATATTTAGTCTAGCCAGTGTCCCTGGATCTTAGGAGTACAACAAATACATAATGATTATTTGAGTCAAGCGCAATATATTGTAGTTGATACTTGCATCTTTAGCTATGCTGGCACTTGCGACCAATGTATGATACAGTTCACCAGAAGCTTATGCTTTTTCTTTCTTTAAGAAATTTAGTTCAAATTCTTGCTGGAGTGGCTTTACGGACCAGGATGCCTTTGCTTAGCAGACCTTGTTGCGTGAACCCCAGCCCAACCAAGCGATCCATGAATTCCAATGAAGGGCACGATTTTTACCGAAAGTTTCACTGACCGCCAATGCACGGACACAGCCACACCGGTACCTCGTCCACGACCCTATTGGGCCAGTTGCCTCCTGACAATCCCAGCCAGGGGCTGGGATTGTCCGGAGGCGTGGATGGACGCAAACGGGTGGATGGTCTCGAATCTTGACTCACTAGCACAGAAGAAACCTGTGAAGATTAGCGCTCTAACTAACTGAGCTATGAGGCGTGATGGAGCTTGCCAGACGTTATAGTCACTTTCAATTATTGTTTTTCTTGATGTCACAATGCAGGAAGCAAAAGTATGTCACTATAGGAGAAAGTCGAACAAGGCAAATATAAGGCATTACTTTGCAACATGACACCAGCTTTTGACCAATGTCAATTGGATCACCGAGGGAAGTATCTCAAGATATCATATTAATTTATATCTAACATCAAATACCCGGCGATGTTACGGTAATATTGACCTCATCAATTTCAATCCGAAATACTAAGATACATTATCTCATGATATCGCATTGCCGTAAGAAATGTGCTATTCAATTTCGTGTAGCTTTACACCAGAATGCAAAATTTATACATGTGAACAATACTGCAGTGAAATCGTGGGTGCCTTGGATTTATCTTTCGGGTAGGTCACCGTATTTACCCTTTCACCACAGAAAACCGAGATACATTTTCCATTGATATCTATGAAATTGACCATCGGCGTAAATTTGCATACTGTTAAGTGGGCCTTGTCCCCCTCCTCCAATGTTGGCTTCGCCACCAAATAATTTCAACATCTAGCATGAGACCTTATGGGGTGGGCCTGCCAATCCATTTCTACTTTTCAATTGCATTCATATATTTACGCCTCTCTCACTCCGGATGGTTTACAGAAATAAACGCCCCGAGTTTTCACTGACACCAATTTTGCAGTGCGTCACATACTCTTACATTTATCGCATCCATGCCAACCTAACTGAAGGTAATCTAGCACTACAGTGCACAAATAGTTCTGGCAGAACGTTCTGATTGTATTCCCAGAAGGATCCGGGAAGCAAAAGGGCAATCGACCGTTTGGTTCACAAGTTTTCTGATAGAAAAAAAGGAACACCAAGCATCCATTCTTCCTCCACTCGGAGGGCCGGTGAGAATTGACAACAACTTTTGTTAGTTTTCACCGTTTAGCTTTAGTTCTAATTCCGGTTTATTCGGTTTTATTTGTGGGTGGTTAGCTTTGTTTAGATGGTAAAATGATGCCATGCTGTTCCGCTTTTAAACCCATGTCTAAAGCCAAATTAGTCCGAACCCTATTGGGCACAGCCCTGCAGCTTTATAAAGCATTCGACACGGCGAACATTCCACAGTTTTGCCAACAGTTTTGTGACAATTGTGGAGGTAGAAACAATAGAGCATCTGCTTTTTGAGTGTCGTCCCTGTGAGTGCATTTGGTTAGAAATGTTCGGTAAGCTAAACCAGGTTCGATAAGCTTGAAAACGTGGTTGTCCATATAACCGAAAGCGAAGTAATGTTTGGGCGCGCACATTACAAAGACGCCACAATTGACATCATATTGTTCTCAAAAGAGTTCATGGTTTACCAGCGCTGGAAACTTTGGCAAATAACTTAAAAGCCGTGTGTTGGAGGTGAGGAACATTAAACATCCCGCACCTAGGATGAACGAATAGTGGAAAAGATTACAGAGAAGTGGGTATGTTCGGAAAACTTATGGGTGTGGTACCACGCTGTCAATCGTTTATCTATGCATTATGATATGGTCTACGGTTCATTCGAGATTCACACGTGCCTGGTGGGTTGGGATACAATATTTGTGTGTACAACTGACAATGGATGGGCGAGGGGAGGGGGGCTAAAGGAAGGCAATAGTACTTTGGGTTGTGGGCATCTGCCGACCACGCAATGCATAGTTCTGTAATGTGACTGGCAATGTGCGAACCGCGATGAAGTGAAGATGTGGGGATATTGTCATGAGAGCTGATGTGTATGAATGATAGTGGATCGCCAATAAACAAAATACAACAGAAACAACGATCTGTCATCAAGCGCTTCGGAACAGCATAGTGAGCTCTCCAAACGAGCTTCGCAGCTTTTCGATGCAAGCAAAACTGCAGAAACTACAACCCACTGCACTATAGACTGTAGACGGTGAGTGCGACAAGACACCATACCATGTATAGATTGCAGACGGTGTATGCAACAAGCCATCGCAGTATATATATATATATATATATATATATATATATATATATATATATATATATATATATATGCATATGTATATATCACATATTACATACAAGTTACATATTTGCCCTCGGAATGACCTTACAACGGTTATAGCGTGTAATTTGAAGCTGTGTTCAATGCTACCGCTGACATTTTTGCTCAGTAACCTCACCAAGGTCATCTGAGTTCACCTGAGATCACTGGCACATTTCCGCACATTATATCACACTGCATTGAGCTAGAAGGCTGAAATTGCCATCATTGTGCTTGTATCGCCAAGACGTGTCGATTGATATATTACATGCCCTCCCCAGGCTACTTGATATATGATCCTGACCCGAGGTCATAGTTTCGCAGTAAGAAGTATTCCTGCTTGGGCACGTAGTTGGCGCCTCGATTGTCCTCTGTAAATCCCACACACTTTGAGGTCGCTTATGCATATGCGAGTCAATCCTTTGCTCTATGACCCCTGCAACGTCATCTTAGGCCATCACACATAGCTGAAAATTATTTCTCACAGTATTAGACTGCAGCGATCAAACCAACGCAGATCGGTTTGTCTCCTCAGTGCGCCAAGAACAGGTCGAATGATCCTAGGTCACTTAGTACCCTTGATCACATTCCTAATATATGACCTGGTCAGAGTCAGGTCAAGTAAAATGTGGCAAGTTGTCCAGCACTTTTACATAACTAATTTATTTTGTCTTGCATTGAAATTGTTAGGCGGGAATACAATGATTGACTACATAATAAATTAAATACATGTGGGCAGATTTTGCTACAGCGCTAGTTGGATCCGATGTCAAGAGATCGGACAGATTTTGAGCGCGTTGCCAGCGTGGGAAGCGCGCGTACTTTGTTGGTGGGCGCCGCACGATAATCAGCGCCACGCGATCGCTTTACGGGTTTGCTTGCGTTGTTGAATTTGGAATCGCCGCCGGTTCGCGCCGCCGCCGCAGCGATCAGTGTAGGAGAAATGTGATCGAAGCGTGTGACCAAAGGGTTCTGAGCCTGTAATCTGCATTTAAATAACACAGAGTGACGAGTTATCAGCAAAGCCTCGAGTGTTGTTCAATATGAGCATTTAATACAGATATATCGTTTGTTGTAATGGAATGCGTCGTATCCGTACCTATCCACTACAATAAAGACCCGGTCTTGAATATCGTGCCTTTATATCATGTATCTTGCGAATCGTCTCGGAATATTCGGACATGTATCAGTGCTGGACGCGGCGCATATATCACAAACATTTGTGCGACCATGTTCACTAACTCAGTCATGTATTATCCCGCAGTAAATTATATAGAGAACATCAATGTGATATAAAACCAAATGTTGTGGAAAATTACAACACCAGCGAAATACTCTCGTTGAGACGTTTTGAATGATATGAGACATTACCCACCTAAGCCAAAAAACGGTCCTGACCGCGATCAACCGAGGTCAAGGTCAAATATTGACATAGCTATCAAATGTCATCGGAGGCGTCTTTAGTCACATAGAGCAAAATCAGCTTCCCTTATCCACCGAACAATTACAATGCATTTTACCCAAGTTTGGTGACCTCTGGTGAACTATCTGTTGACCTGACCTTAAACCACACCGCGTATTGTCGATAGCACATTTCAAGGACTCTCTAATAGCTTTCGTTGCTTGTTTCTGTCTGTTACAAGTCATGAGATATGTGTCAATATCAGAGAGTCCCACCCGAACTGGTTGAATTTGACCTATGATGACCCAGTGACCTGAATATTGACCTGAACGAAACATGACCCAAATACTTTCGATAGAGCTTGTCACCAGCTATCCAACGCCTTTTTCGGTTTGTCGCTGGCTAGCATAGTTCTAGAGGTCTTAGGGGGGCAGACATCTGTCTCCCCCACCGGACCGGAGAAATTTGCGCGGACCGCCGTACGTGCGAGTGATATATATATATATATATATATATATATATATATATATATATATATATATATATATATATATATATATATATATATATATATATATATATATATATGTATATATATATATGTATATATATATGTATATATATATATGAGACTACTCCGTGCCTGCTCTGATGGAGCTGAAGCCGAACGAGGATACTGTGTTCACTAGCTCGAACAAAATTGGCGGTTTTGTCGTTATGAATTCGGAGGACTACACTAACAAAATGAAAAATATTCTCTCTTACGCGAATACCTACCAGACGATGATTGTTGGGTCTGTAAAAAAGGAGTCGGATGAATTTAATAAAACGGTCAGATGGATTTTGAAGAGGACATTTTCTGCATCTCCACGAGGAGAATCTTACGTTACCCCAGATGCGAGTTCTGCCTAAGACGCATAATCAAGGATTCTATCGTTCTATCACATTGGGGATAGGCAGTCGTCCAGCCAACTCATCCGTAATGTATCCATGCAGCAGAACATTTCATTAACTGCTATGAATGGGACTCTCGGATCAGCGTAATATCGGAGACTCACAATGCGTCGGTCTACTGCACGTGCTTAATAACGAACTAATCGACATAGAACTGTAATTCCGATCCGGACCGGTACCGAACCGGGATACCGCTCCGTACCGGTAACGAGCTGTGATACCGATCTGTACCAGTACCGAACGGTGGTGGGCATTGTAAGTGTTCGCATCGCTCGCAGCTCGTAGATCATTATCACCAGTTGGTATTCATCACCAGTTGGCATTCAGTGTGCCGTCAAATGTGACCCAGGTCAGTGGCATGCTGCACTGGGTTGACATGCAGGGTGATCCAGGTCAGTGTCAGGTTGTTTTCCACCTAGTGTGACCCAGGTTACAGTTAGGTTGCGATAGGTTGGCATGCAGCATCCCACCCAGTGTGATCCAGGTCAGTGTCAGGTTGCGCTAGGCTGATATGCAGTGTGCCGTCCAGTGTGACCAAGATCAGTGTCAGGTTGCATTATGTCTGCATGTAGTGTGATCGAGTTCGGTGTCAGGTTGCGCTAGGTTGACATGCAGTGTGCCGTCCAGTGTGATCCAGGTCAGTGTCAGGTTGCGATGGGTTGGCAAGAAAAGCTTTCGTTACGAAATCTGTAATTGGAAACAAAAATGTTCCTGAGTTCTACTGGGGCGAATGGCAGGAAGAATCCAAACATAGTGCACACCAGCGAAGACCAAATCATGTGTTCGATCTTAAAGCACGTGTTTTGGACAATTCGAGCCGAAAGCACACCTGCCGGAACGCTGTACATTGGCACAGATGCACTAATTCGATAAATATTATATAAACGAAGAAGTATGGCCCCTTTCGGTGTTCCAATGTAATTATGGGCGGCAGTCTATTGGCTGCCATCTCTGGCGTCCGCGTGACCTAGTCCTGTCCCCGAGGCTGATTGGCGCCAGTCATTGGCTCGCAGTTACTCCCATGCAGTCCCATGGGTGCTGCTGTTTTGCCAGAAGTAACTAGATGACTTGGGAGCGTCACATGGCATACTTGATGTATATATTCGTGCACCTGGAAATCACTACGGTTTGTGATTTCCATGTTGGTCTGGAGGCCATGACAGCCGGTATTCCGATATGCATTTGCATTGTTGTCGTCGCAGCTATATTCCGTCTGGTTCGTAGCTCGCTGCTGCATCGATCTGGAGACTGACAGCCGGTATTCCGTGTTGGGATTGCTGTTGGTACAGCTTGTTTACGTCTGGTTCACATCTGCCGCTGCCGTGTTTGTCTGGAGGCCTCGACAGCCGGCACCCTGTATTCGTTGTAAGGCTCAGCAAGTCATACTGCGATAAATACGGTCCCAAGCAAAGCCGTGCAGGTGATGAATAGCATATTTGGGACAATATAAAAGTAAGCGTTGCATGCGATCCCATTTTCTATCCAATTTCCTTGAATATCAGTAGATAAGCTTTCACATTCAAGAAATTCATGTATTGACATCCGATAAATTTATTCACTCTTGCCTGATGCTTCCTGACAAAAATGCTACCAATGCACTCATTGCACCAATGCACTCAACCGTGACAATGGTACACACAAGGTCCATTGCATTCCCAGCGCATTAATGCGCACCTACCTTCATTATTTAACGCCGTTAAGTAGCGCAAACAAAAGCATTAAGGAATTGCCGGAACACCTAAGGAGGCTGCATATCTGATTGATGAATTTTGTACAAAGATAATTAGTTCCCATTATAGGATGGTTGCGGTATTTTTAGCAGAATATGCCAGACTCCTCAAAGCAACATAATATCTATGGGTAACCTTGTTATCAACGTCAGACGTCTGAAGAATATTTACTGCTCAAAAAGTTTACAGATCTTCCATGTACTGTGCACGTTTGCATGGATGTATGCTTGTGATAAATTATGCTGACCGATAACCAATCAGCACATGCCCCAACGCATAGACGCACCGAAGGGGTGGGGGTGGGGTGGGGGGTGGGGGGCAGCCCCCCCCCATGAGACCCCAAAGTGCCCTTTTGACCGAAAAGTGTCCTCTTGGCCGGAATGTCCCAAATTTAGCCCAAAAATCACCTGCCTTATGTGCCCCGCCTGTGCCAAAACTGCCCTTTTGGCCAACTTGTTTTTCACCCCCCCCCCCCACCGGCCAGCAAATCTTCCAGTGTGCCCCGGGCCGCAAAGTGCCCCTTTGGAGCCGGTCAAGTGCCCTTTTGGAGCTGACTAAGTGCCCTTTTCGGTGTCCGCCCCCCCCCCATGGAAAAATCCTGGGTGCGCACCTGCCCCAACGTAATGTTGCGAAGGTTGTTCAGAAAACGTCACCAATTAAGGCCCTCTTGTCCCAATCTCACCGATGGATTACTGGATCTCCTGGTCTATCCAGAAGATGACCAGTGTCCGAGGACTGCGACTCGTACGTTATGATGGACTGGTGACACTGAAGGTGACACTTCTGACCCAGGTGCAGCGTTACACCCTGGCGTTACACCCAACATTACACCATGACGTTACACCCTGGCGCTCACCAAACATTACACCCTGATGTTACTCCAGCATTACACCCATGCGCGTCTCACGCCAGGGTGTGACGCTGGAGCCACCGTGTGGCACGACTGCGTGATGCCACACAATGGCGTCGGATACTGTGTGCCACACCGCTACCAATGCGACAATAGCTGTGTTGAGGTGTATCGGATGGTGTTTGGCACACCACCACCAATGCGACTGTAGCTGTGTTGAGGTGTATGGGATGCTGTGTGCCCCCCACACCAATGCGACCGTTGCTGTGTTGAGGTGTGTCGGATGGTGTGTGGCACATCGACACCTTGAGGTATATCGGGTACTGTGTGGCACACCGCCATCAATGCGACCGAAGCTGTGTTGAGGTGCGTTGCCAGAATCAGCGCGCACACCTGGCGCAACAGAGCTGATTCACTATGGCACGTATAGCATATCTGCAGTTGTCACTTTCCACGTTGTTTTCAGTAGCGGGGTTCAGGTGTGGTTTTTCACGCCACGAACGTCCCACATGTGTGCGACGTGGTCGTGCGTCGTGCTCATACCAGGGAAGTCAAAGGCAGGGGTGTCAGTGTCCGTACTCTCAAGTTAAAGGTTCGTGTTCGTGCCCAAGCTCAAGGCAAGTTCGCGTCTTGCAAGCCTATTGCGAGCGAGGTCGAGACTCAAGCCAGCTTATCCCCGTATGCACACGTCAAACAATGAAACGAGCAGCTTACTTCGATTCGACTCGACACGATCCGACCCGACCCATCCCGACTCCACCCAACTTGACCTGACCTGGACTTACCAGATCTGATCCGTCGTGACTCGATCTATCGATCCGACCTGACCTGACATACCCTGACCCGACCTTACCCACAGGGCCCGACCTAGCCCAACCCGATCCGTTCAAATCGGAAGCCATGCTTCTGAACCTGAAGTAGATTCTCTTGTTTGAACGTTGAAAGTCCTAATTACTTCACCCAGGACCATGTTTGCTCTTTGAATGTTAATGCTCACCAGCTTTTGGTACAACACTTCCTCGAAGTACTCACACGCATTGTTCCAAAAGCGTAGTTGATGTCGGCATTTCTCGTGTCCACTCGGCTAGCCGTGTGGGCTTGGTCGGCTACCAGTGCACATGGTTATCGCACGTAGCACGCGGCCGCGAGATAGTCAGTTTAATGAAATAAGCCTCGCGGAATGGCTGTGTGCGGTGAAACGGGCGCTGGAAAAGTGTGTGACATATGTTACCGCGACACACTGTAATGTATGCTCTTTCAACAACGGGGCGAACACTCCATAAGTTAATTGGGAATTCGACGCCGTACTCGCGGCAGCAGGACAAAAATCAACATTTATTAGCCTCATCAGTGCATTGAAGTGCGAGACGCTTGAGAAGATCCCAAAGAGGATCCCATATCGACCAGGGTGTAGCTAAATTTACATCCAGATTGAATTGCCCTATTTTCCAAAATTAGCTGCACTGGATAACATGATTGAACATTGCATGCACAACGATATCGGTAAGTATGGTGTATCGTTGGAGGACTTTATCTGAAATTGATGAAGCATGGGTGACATTAGGAAAGAGCATGTTCAACAAAGCATGAAAACACATATCGAACGACAGTTAACTCACGACTCCTTGGCGCCTGAGTCAATTTATACCTGGGGTCGGAAGCGCTGACCTATTGGAGAAGAATGACATATGATGATGAAGTCGAAAACTATGCGTTGAAACAGCACATTCTGCATATTTGTTTTGAGCAACAAGGCGATCTCTAAGTTTGTGTGATACTATGAGAGCAATGGGCCGGCTGGTTGAAAAGAAAATGGCCGATACCATGGTATGTGCGCTCGCAGCCATGTTATTTCTATCCGTTTCAGTAGACTTTTTCAGGAACACGAGAAAAAAACGCGCTCAGTTGGCACAATTGAACGATATTTCATTTGCGCTTCTTTCGAACAATGACATTGACCCTGGTCGTATCAAGTTACCGAGCTATGACGTCATCCTTGGAAACATGCAGAGCCATGCTTACACAAACCTGTGTGTATTGGAGGCTGTTGAGCAGTACACGTGCATAAAAGAGGACATCTGGATTGCAATGGACGGACTCATCCAGTCCCGATGTTTCGAGGTAATTTTTGAAAGGTGCATGGTACTTTTAAGGTCAATTAGTTAACTCTGACAACTTTTTTATTTCATCATGCTACTCCTGTGTTCGTTGACATGTTGACAAGAAACATTATTCTGACAACTGATCCGACTTGATACTACGATAAAGATGTTGTTCGAAGTTGCAAAGTTTAGCTGAAAACAAAAATGAAACACCTGCAAACATTTTCAAAGAGCAAATGTCGTTAAATCTCCATATCAAAGTTACAATACATATTTTCTCCGTGACGTGACCCGTGTAGTTCCCATTTTCCAACGACAATTACATTCCCAAGTATTAACCCTCGCAAGTATTCGGAACTTTACCACCTTCGGTCGTAAAGGGGGGAGTTACGACCCCCTAGCGATTCGAAACTGTGCATGTTACGAAAACGAACCAAAGACCAAAGTTATGGACCTTGGCCGAGATCTCACGATTGGAATTCAGTATGACCTTCTAAGGTTAATGGTTGACCTTCCAGGTCAGGTCAAATGGCTAAAATTGATTTTTTTTTTTTTGATTTTGCTCCGAAACTCATCAGTTATATCGAAACTACCGTCTAAATATGCACAAAATGTCCAGGCATATGTTTATTGGGCCATTGCGAACATAACTATATGTCACACGATGTGTTCGGATCAATATGTCATGCACCAAATGAGGTCAAAGCCGTAACCCCAAGAACCAACTTTTCGAAAATTGGTTCCAATTTCGAACTTTAACGTTCCCTCGGGTAAAAATGGACGCTGAATTCGAATTCAGCACGAAACATTACCGTAGGTCAGCAAAAAAAGGTCCAAAGGTTAAACGAGGTCAACCGAGATCAGCCGAGGTCACCAATTTTGGAACATTATTTTTCAACGGGAACCCATCTGGGCATCTGTATTTTTCATTATATGCCCATAATTACGCTAAGTACGTAACAAAATACGTGCGATAATCACGTATTTGTTGAACACTGGTTGGAGGTGCTCCACTTTATGATCTCATAACATCACGACCTGACATGACCTCCAAAATGATTTCACCAAATGTTTTCAAACGGTTGCCCCACAGGGTACCGAAAATTTCAGAGCGATCCGTTCATCGGTTTGGAAGGAATACACAAAAACCTTAGGGGGTTTCACCCCCCTCCCCCCTATACGGGCGAGGGTCAAGATACGGTAATAGCATTACCCAAGGTTGCATGGTAGCATAATGGTCGGCCTAGATTACCAACTTCAATGAAAGAATAGCTTTAGCGTGTACCAATGCATGTAAGGCTTGGCTTCGTATTGACTGGTTGGATAGCTCCAGTTCACCACAGCTATTTGCACTAGATGTTAAACTGGGAAATTAAACCTGCCATAAATGGGCATACAATTTGTTTAATACTTGCAGCGGTGCTACCCAACATCATAACTCATGATTGTGAAAAGCATAACTCATGATAACCTAACCTAACCTGGCCTAACCTTCATTCTGCACCATTAGAGCAATGCGCTGTTACACGACTCGTTGGCATTGCACAACAATGGGACAAGTCGCACGATTGATGCCAACTTTCTACACCATCAGCAGCTAGGTCTGATGCATAGCCCAGCTAGTAGCTGCCCTTGCGGAGGGAACTCGGAACGTCGCTCCTGTGCCGTAGCACCGCTCTTACACAGCCGTATCCGGCCTCGACGCCCGTCATTTTCTGAGAAGTTTCAGTGACCATCTAAACGGCTTCCTTAAGAGCCTGCGCGTGCAAAAGCAAGCTGGAATGCTGAGAGGAATGTGGACGATTGCTCTGATGCGATGGCCTGACATGGCGAGAGTGATCGGATGCTTGAAGACCTCATCACTCTCCCAGTTGATGCTCTATGTGTCGTCCGCTGGCTCCCTCTGAACGGCAGGGAGACAGAACAGGCGAACTTGGCCCCGTGTCTCGTCCCTGAGCCGGCATCGCAGCACTGCGGACAAGGCACTGTAGCATAACAACCTCTCACGAGTTGCGATTGTTTCGTCCAACAATATTGCAAGAAGCAGTGCCCCAGAGTCAGTTCAGTAGCTATTGCGCTGGTACTGTGCTCACCAACTCCGCCAGGCGTGGGTGGAGTTCTGCTGCATGTTCACAGCGCTTTTGTGGAGGTTCTTGGCACCGCTCTGACAAATCCATCTCCGCTTGATATGAAATCACGTCTCTGCAGTGCCCAACGATAAGTTTAACCAGGAGCACTGGATTCTCAAATGGCAGAGTGCACGATATGTACAGCCGCAGGATTCGGCAGTTAGCACGATATGTACGGTCAAAGTTAGCCAGCATGCGTGGTTCAGCGGCCTAATCGTTTCACTTGTCACTCTCTCTTTCTGGGACACGGCCAGGCCGCGCTCGTTTTGCCAGCTGACACAGCAGCATCTGGCCATGGCTGAGTTGTGCCAGTGCCTCGCTGTCAATATCTCACCTTGCCTGTCACAGTAGTGAAATCTGCCGCTGACACAGCTTCAACAGCACCGGCTGCCGTCCTGCCAATGGGCCCGGTGAACGATGACGGACCTGACGCGTCTTCGTTCACCTTAGCGAACGTTTCACGCAAGTTGAGCTCATTTGTATGGAGCTGGCATGTGAACCAGGTACACAAGCCGCGCGTTCAACAGTTCAGACAGCAGGCATATCCCACTGTGTTGTCCGGCGTCGGCACTGGTGGCGTCATCTCCCAGCACTCGGATGTCGGCGTCCTTCACACACAATACTGGAAATGAACACGGAGTTCATCAGCGTATCTGCAGTATGGCCAGGCTGAGTCCTCAAGTGTGTCACATATGCGCCTCGTGATTATAATATTTTGTCGATTTAAGTTATTGATGGTTTAATGTAAGTGAAGGTTTAACCCGCGCCGTCTTTCCGGTCAAATCCTGACACCCCGTCTCGGTGGGGGGCGGGGTTGAAGACCCCCTCCAAAATCCAAACTAAGCATAGCATGAAACCAAAAGAGGAGTCATCGGAAAGCGCTCGACGAGTAGGGTCTGTGTCCACCCTCCAAAAATATGTCCCCTTAAGTGACGTCACCAGGGGGCTAGATTTTCACGACTTTTCACGACTTACATCATGTTTTTGACTCGGGGATTTCATTTTTGGGATATGTGGAAAAACAAAATGTATTGGGAATCAGAAAAGGAATGCGAAATCGACCAGGGCTATAATTTTTTGGTCCCCTAAAATACAAATTTTATTTTTTTAAATTTCAATATTTTGAGTTTACAAGTTTTCTTTAATTTTTATTTTGCAATGGGAAGTTCAGACCGAGAAACGTTGTTAGAAGTCAACTTGCCCCAATACAAAAATGCTTACTTTAGCCAGAATCATGTATTTCAACTGCAATTCGGCAAATACGCAAAATGTATATGTAGTAAAAAAAAACGAAGAACAAAAATGAAAATTTCAACTCGTACGTTTTGTTTCATCTGCAAAGATAAGCAAACGCCGAAAGTTTCATTAAATATCTGTATCCGTTAAAGCGTGACGACTAGTTAAACTTTTTTGCAGGTGACCTCACTTGACCTTGACTAACTCGTTGACCCTAGATGACCTGACCTTAAAATTTTGAATCGTCATGTGAAATTGGTGTGGGAAAAGGTATGCCAAATTTGGACGCGTTGCCACGCGCCGTTCGTCCGCTATCCGCGAAAAACCTGAGGGGGCGGTTGAAGACCCCGGAGACCCGGAGGGTTAAGGCATGACAATCATGTCAGGTGGATCACTTTACCTAGCCGTCGAAAGTTCTTTGGCCTTTCGCAATTAACTTTAAAACATCGTGACTGGCTGGATGTGACCATTGCATTCTAAAACCATTGCATTCTTCGGTGCACATTTATTGTCATACAACTTCCAATACACTTAGTTTTGCGTGAACATTGCTCAACATTCCTCAAAGGATGATGTCATATATCGGTTACCTGACATGACATGCGCCAATTTCCTTCTTTGAAAAACGAACAAATGATGCATCATCGGCTGTCAACTTTGAGCGCGCTGCCATTCGCTGCTTCCTCGTGACCCTGGACGATAGAAAGAAACGAGACGAACGACTATAGAAAAGGATGAGAGCACCCAAATCTTAGAAAACATTCAAGGGTGTAGTGGTTGAGTTAGCCGCCAGTAGATGTCGCCGCGGTCGTCCCCTCAGTTGAGCGGTGCAAACACAATACAGTTCTCGTTCGGACTTCTTCGTGTGTGCATCGTGCCCTGCAGCGAACTCGGGTGAAACCGAACCATGGCGCAGCCGGAGCAGGATGCTCGACCTGAACAGCAGCTTTTGCCTGTGGCTGGCCCCAGAGATATTGGATGGCTTTCGAAAGCTATGCAGCCAGGGAAGCTGAACTTCGTGACATAATTTGGCGAGAGATTCCAGACATGTCGTATGAGATGGGACGACTTCGCTCCGTTATCTTGACTACAAACGCAACCGGCGGCGGTACAGATGGCCGTGCTACGGCCACGTTTATCTGATGAGGCGTGAAAAGTCGGTGCAAATCTGGATATCGCCAACAGTGATCGAAATGATAATGATAAATCCGCGTATGTTGACAATTGTGTGCACCACATCCGAAACTGACATGCGTAACCCTACCTCTAATAGTGCTGTCTTGAGCCATTGAGGATCATACACATGCTGTACATATGGACATACTGCGTTCAAGATACGTTTTTGGCTAAATGTGCTTGCAACTGAATTGGTTTGCGTAATATCAATTAGTTCGCAAACAGAAGTATTCTACTTAAATGATTTCTTAGAAGGTGAACGGGTCTTCCATTGGGTGCAGATCTTCATTTCAATATTTGGGCAGCGTGCGCACCTATATGACCTCTGGGACCTCACATCACGAGCTTTGGCAGTGTCGTACTCTCTGAACAGTTTTCAATGGCGTCCATACCAAACTGACCCATATGTGACCTCGGTGTCTCTGCGATTTCTAATACAATTACATGTGTGACTATCTTGCTCTAGGAGATGAGTGATTTAACCCGCCCGTCTTTCCGGTCAGATCCTCACACCCCGTCTCGGGCGGGGGGGGGGTTAGTAACCCCCTCTAAAATCAAAACTAAGCATCGCACGAAAACGAAACATCAGAAAGCGCTCGACGAGTAGGGTCCGGGTCCACCCCAAAAATAATCTCCCCCAAAAATGACGTTACTAGGGGCACTAGATTTTCACGACTTTTCACGACTTACATTATGTTTTTGTCTCTGGCGAGTTCATTTTTTTGGGATATATGAAAAAACAATTTTTTTTTTGGAATGAGAAAAGGACAGGGAAACCGACCACGGGTAGAACTTTTTTGGCCCCCCAAAATAATATTGTATTTTTTGAAATTTCAACATTTTGAGTTTTCAAGTTTTCTTTAATTTTCGAAACGTTGTTGGAAGTCAACTTGCCCTAGTAAAACATGCTTACTTTAGCCAGAATCCTCTGTTTGAACTGCACTTTCGCACACACACAAAGTTTATAGTAGTCAAAAAGGAAAAAATTAAAGTTCCACTCATGCATTTTGTTCCATCCCTAAAGATAAGCAAACGCTGAATGTGTCATTAAAAAATATGCATCCGTTAAAACGTCACGACTGGTTGAACGTTTTTGAAGGTGACCTCATTTGACCTTCACTAACTCGTTGACCCTAGATGACATGACTACAAAATGTTTAAAGCCATGCCAAATTGATGTGGGAAAAGTTATGCCAATTTTGGGCGCGCTGACGCGCGCCATTCGTCCAATATCCGCGAAAAACTGAGGGGAGGGGAGGGGGCGGTTGAACACCCCCCGAGACGGGACGGGCTTAGGTAACACCCAAACTGGTCATATTCTGCAATGCACACAATGTCAATAGTTCGAGGCTAGGTCACTGACCCAGATGTGATATCTCTAACTTGTGTCGTACTTGTGAATATAGTCATCGTGTTCTATGATGAATCAGCTTCGAAACAACACCCACTTCTCTTATGTTCATTTTCACGCAAAATGACACTGGAAGTCAGGACGGGCCCTAAGCTTAGTGACTCATTAGGGGGTCAACTTAATACAACAATATTGGTGCCAACATTTATAAAATTGATGGGGCAGTTCTGGGTCAAGACAGAAGTAAAATTATTATAATGCTTTTTCGAAAGGCCATGAGGTCCTTCAAAGTTTCGATGACATGCAACTCGTGACCCTTGGAACGAAGGAAACTGAAAATTTCATAGTAATATTATAGGCCATTGATAACTATGTAAGTCCATTGTTGTCAAAATCGGAGGGGTGTGGAGAACATAGCTCGTTGATCTGCTCTGGGATCGTCCAAGTAACACAGTTCGATTGAACCACATCTGGACTTCTGATTGTTAACCCGCGCACGCCCGGGAGGGTGGGGGGCAGATATCTGCCCCCATCTGGTTTTCCTCATTTGCCGCCAAACTAATAGGGTTAGCAAGGCCAAACCTCGCATAGCTGTTCATTTGTCTTTTCCGCTATCCTCATACATTTGTAAACCTGGGTCCTTTCAGGTCAGGTCACCAGGTCAGGCGAAGTAACCCAACTACACTCGGAATTCTAGGTGGCATAACGTCAACAATAATTGGGCGATGGATTTCAAACTTATAGCATGTCATGATCTCATCAGGGACCATAATATGTATATCGGGGTTTTTTCGTAGCATTGACCTTAGGTCAGGTCGCTGCCGTGGCTTCCCAATTATAGGGCTATGGTAAAGACACAAATATTTCCTAGTTGCATATTTGCGCTCGGAATGATCTCACAACGGTTGTGGCATGTAGATGGAAGCTATGCTCAATGCTACCGCTGACATTTTTTCTCAGAGACCTTGGTGAGGTCTCTGAGGTCACCTGAGATCACTACACATTTATGCGCTTTACATCGCACTGCATTGAGCTAGAAGGCGGCTGAAATTACCGGCATTGTGTTTGTATCGTCAAGACGTGTCGATTGCTACCTAACATGACCTTCCTAGGCCTTGACCTGAGGTCATGGCTTCATGACCTTGACATGAGTTTCGGTTGACCCGACTTTAAATTACACCGCCAATTGTCGGTAGCGCATTTCAAGGACTGTCGAATAGCGTTCGCCATTTGTTTCTATATGTTACAGGTCCTGAGATATTTGTAAATATCTGAGTCCCAGCTGATCTGGTCGAATTTGACCTATAATGACCCAGTGACCTGAATGTTGACCTGAGCGAAAAAATTACCGAAACACTTTCGATAGAGCCTGTCACCAGCTATCCAACGCCGTTTTCCGTTTGTCGCTAGCTAGCATAGTTCCAGAGATCTTAGGGGGGCAGACATCTGCCCCTCCCGGACATGCGAAGTTGGCGCGGACCGCCGGACGTGCGAGTGTTAGCCTGACTGGAAACCCCTGTACTATGATGCATTGTAAAAGCGCTTAGCCAAAAGGTAGCCAGGGATGGCATTATATATGTGCTCACTGAAGTATTGGAGATTAAAGGGTGACACATATAAATGTATAATAGCGTTAAATGGCTAGATCGGATCAATCTGAATAATGTCCTACTATTCAGGGTATTACAAAAGGTCCTAATTCCGGCTAGGCAAGTCGAAGTTTAGGACAGTTATGCGACACTAGGTCTTAAGTCAAATTGTGGTTGATTAACGGAAGAAACTGCCTGCTGATGTGGGGAGTTCCTCATTGGCTGCACTTTAAATTAGGTGAGCAATTGTTCAGGTTAGAAATCTTGTTCTTGAGTTCTAATTAGTCGTGGATGTGGTGAAATTTATCACAGTATGTGCACACGGTGCAGGTCCCTTTAACCACGCACGTATTGAGTTTCACAATTATTGGTAGGGCACTCGGTTCACGCATGTGTTACGAGGATCGAGTGAATAGGGCTGGATAGGTAAGGTATTGGTGCTTAGGGGCGCATCGACTGCAGTGGTCATGCAGCGATAGGTAAGGTAGATAGGCATGCATGGGTATATGGGATGTTGGTGCATAGCTTCTGTGGCATTTTGGATGTGTGATTGATTGCGGTTATGAGTGTCTGTGTGTCCAGGCTTATGATATTTTTCCTTCGCAGACTTAACCACCCAGATGGGCCCCTGATGCTCTTATTAGGGCTAACACTGTATGACATTTTGAGGCTCGTATGAAACCCCATAGTGATTGTGCATGGCTAGGTGGTCCTGCCATGATCATCCAGCCCACCACAGGGCCGCCAGCCCAGCCAGGTAGTTGTTGGTTCCAACACCGTGGTGCCAGCGCCGTGCCATAATTCCCATTCGAGTGTAATATAGTTCACCAGTTGGCCATCGACCAGATTGTCGACTTACCTGCATCTCCACAGACCTACTTGCTAGGACCAGCACCGGGTCACCTGTCCCACAAGCTGGTTATTGATTCCATTACAGTGTCGCTAGTTCCAGCAGTTGGCAACTAGTCCCATCACAAGATAATCCTTCCCGTGGCAGGGCTGCATTCCTCACCAGTTCGTCGCTATTTCCATCGCATGCTATCGGCCCATCACATGATTACCTGTCTCACCAGTTGATAATTCGTTCCATTACGGCGTCCCCAGTTCCAGCAGTTGACAACTAGTCCTATCACAGGATCACCTTTCCCACCAGGCGGTCATTGGTTCCATCACAGTGTCCCTAGTTCCAGCAGTTGATAACTAGTCCCATCACAAGATCATCAGTCCCGTGGGAAGGATACACGGCTCACCAGTTCGTCGCAAGTTCCATCGCATGCTACCAGCCCATCACAGGATTACCTGTCCCGTCAGAGGGTGGCCAGCGCTACAGCAGATCCAATTGCCCCGTCAGCTGGTCATTAGTCTCATGGCGAGGTAGCCGTCTCCTCCTCCAGAGCACCACTAGTCGCATCACAGGGTCATGGATTCAATTACAGGCACCCATGGGGCCTTCAGCAACGATCCAGCTTAAGCAATTCGATGATTACACCGTAACTCACCAGTCGTGCGGAGTTCGCTGTGGCACTTGGCGGTACTTCCAGCGGGCGGCCGCCACTTTTCTCAGGCCTCCATATTTTTACTCGGACGGCTTTAAACTAAATTAATGTGTCGCATAAGGCATATAGCAGCATGGCGGTTCCTGTGACAGAATAGCGGATGCTGCCCCACGAATTTAGCATTAAGCCGCAATCACCGTACAATATGACTAACTGCTCCGGACGACCCAGTTCCGGTGGGACGAGGAAGCGGAAGAATCAATTTAAAGTTCTGCGCCACTCGATGAAGCGAAGAACCACGCATTCAACTAAAGACTACGTATAGCTATTCGATTTGTAGCGCTAAAAACAACACTAACTATTAACAAACTTGTCCACCGTTCTGGATATATGCTTTTGAATTCGTTCCTAGGCAGGTATTGTGTGTATTCTAATTATACGGAGCATCAGGTGGCGCGCTTTACTTGGAATCTCACGCAATAAGATGCACAGATAACTCCAAGTGGCATGTTCCACACTAAATTCCACACGATCGGATCCACAGAGAACCTTAGATGGCGTGTTCCACACGGAATCTCATAGATCGCATCCACAGAACCTTAGGTGGCATGTCCCATACGCAACCTCACGCGATTCGTTCCACAAAGAACCTCAGCTGGCATGGTCTGGCATGATCCGGAACCTCAAGAGGTCGGTTCCGCATAAAACTACGTGACATTCTATCACCCATAAGCCCGTGTGATCTGCGGATGATACAAATCCGGCAACTTGCTAGCAGACGTGGGTGACAGGGTAGCCATTTGGATAAATTTCGCATGAAGGACTTTGGATTAAAAAAAGAAACATGGAACGAAACATTCAATCAAAAATATTCCGGGCCACCAACACAATTATCAGGCCTAGCCACGTCCATGCGGCTTGTCTCATGCAATCAGTCAACCGAACACGCCTTTGGCTCCTTGATAACCTTTCTACCATGTGGAGTCATTTTCATACTGCCCACGTGAAGCGACTTTCTGTATAAATGGTCCCAACGGCGCTGGCATAAATTGTCTTCCCTCTTCACTAACCGTAGCATTTTACACAAAGTTGGAACTTTCTGTCACCACTTCAGCGGGCCTCAGGTGACAGGAAAAGTTTCGGCGCCAGGGAAAATGGCAGCCGCTCAACATCATTTCCTATTCTGAAGTTTTGTTTTTCAAAGGTACTTTACGCATGGAAGATGCTAATTTTTGGACGTTCGTGGACATTGTGATGATACCAAGTTCCAGGTCGAGTTGAGATGTATCACCCGTGAGGGAAGCGTGCACGATGTGTCTACTCAGGCTGAACTGCGCGTCCAGTGAAGAGCTCGGAGTCTGCAAACGCCACCAAGAGCGCATGCGCGGTGGCCAGCCCACGCCACTCCCGAAAGCTGCGGTGTGGATAAGGACGATGAGAATGGTGGTGAGTGAATTCAGGTGAGCTGGAGTGATGATTAGAAACCGAAATCAGAATATGAAAGTGAGACAGATGAACAGAGATAGACAGCACGTAGATGATTTCGGTTGGAGTAGTATGCTAAAAAAAAAAAAATATTTATTTTTTAAAGTTGGGGTTTTTGGTTTGGAAAAATAAAAAAAAATATGGTAAATAAATTTAGATACCTTCTATGGGAAATTAATTGGGTTTCAACAAATTTTTTCCGAGGGGTTTTTGCAGCTAGTCGGAGACATTATGGTTTCATCTTTTTTCACTGACCTTTTGGAACGTACCGAGAATTAGGAAGGCTATTTGAAAAGGAGGTCACAAAAAATAATGTTCCATGAGCCACCAGGGTACTGATGGTCATGAAACCATTAGATGTTCCTGCGGCAGTAGGTCATACGGGAAGACGTAGCAGGTAAGAAAGGGCGGAGTGATTTTTAGACGTGCCGAACCATAAAGGTCATTTGCGCCACATTTAGAGGAACACATTATATGTCTATCTATAAAAGCGAATTTGCGATCAAGGTGCAGGCAAATGGACATTTACGTTAAGGAATTTTACGTCATAGATTGTGTGAAACGTTTGGGTGCTGAAGGCAGGGCTGGGTTGGGGACGTCTCCCTGATGTCTAAGTGGTTTTAATTTTACTTAACTCCTCCACAAAATATTTAGCTTGGGTGGTATTGGGGTGTTTAGAGTGGCAGTTGATTTTGCCAGGGTGCCGGCTTAGCCTACTCTTACCAAAGAGCAACAGGATTTTACCGTTGGACAAGGAGGCAATTAATTGCCCACACCTCCTCTCACGCCGGCTGCCACCTGTTAGTTGGTAAACTGGTTAGTCAAACATGCATGCAGGGCTGTCAGTTGGGTTAGTACGGTGTTTACAATTCGGCTCCCACAACTCCTGTTCCCTGGGTAGCCATTTACGTTATGAGTCGAAGGCCAATCGGGTCATCTACGTCCGATGGCTCCTCGGGAGCCGCTTTACGTTGTGCTAATCTTTTTTTGTTTTTAGTTTCTATGTTTTCCTAAAGCAAGCCGGCTCATCACCACCGACGGCACCGCAGGTAGCCAGTTATTCTTGACTGGGAAGCAAATCGGCTCATGTACGTCCGGCGGGGGTGGCTATTTACGTGTTTTCTACGAGTGTTTCGCGGTCATGTATTGCGAGTTCATGTGAGCGTTGGTGGTGTGGTGCCTGGAGAGCTCCTGCTAGGTTTGTAGCATACAGATATGCAAATAGCAATTGAAAGAGTTCTTGGTGTTTGTCATCGAAAGCGATAGAAGCGATAGGTGTTGCCCTCTCTTGGCAGTATGCCTCAAGTGGTTGTCTCTGAGAGCTAAAGCTACTGCGGTCAGCGGGATGTGGCCTATGCTTAACGTAGTGCTGCAGGTGTCGCAGTGAAATGTTGTGTTTTTGTCATCCTATAATTAAAGCTGTGTTGGTTTTGTACAACAGGTTCTAAGTTTAGTGAGGATGGCCCCTATTTGTCAGTGAGACTGATTTGATGTGTTCTATGTGCCTATCGTTGGTTTGATTGCGTGGGCTATTGGATTTGCGTTGTTTGAGTTGTGTTGTGTCAATATGTTCTGTTGGCGTTGCTAATCCGGTGTTGTAGAGTGCTTTGCAATCGTCTACCAAATATTCCACGCTAGGGTAGGTATTCGATGCTAAGGCTTCCTTTGCGAGCCGGTCTGCTTCCTCGTTACCTGGGATGTTCGTGTGGCTCGGAATCCAGAGGAAGAAAAGTTCATGCTTACGTTTTGGGCCACGATTCGTTGGATTCGATCAACAAGTAATGACAGTCGTGGGTGTTGCTAACTGACTGCAGAGCGCATTTGGAGTCTGAGTAAATCGCTCTGTTTCTCACTTTTTCTTCATGATAATGGAGATAGCGGCAAAAATGGTCATTGCTTCAAAACGGAGTAGATGGAAAAGTTATCCGGTAAACGTTTGGAAAGTCTGAGACCTGGTCCAGTGATGCCGATGCCTGCCTTATCCTCGTGTTTCGACCCATCCGTGAATACGAGTGATTTGTGATTGTTGTCATCGGCGAACTGGTGGAAGAAGCCAAGCATCTCCGCCGACGTGATAGTGGATTTCTTCTCCGAGAGCAAGTACTAGACCTTTGTTTGACTGAAAGTCCAGAATGGCCTAGTGGGCGGTCGAGCTGCAGTGGATGGCATTGTGAGGTTAAGCTCTGAGAAAGCCGCATCAATTTGAATGCTGTATGGTGGAAGTTTGCTCGCAAATCAGCTCTTGTCGTACCTGTCAGGCGTGAAGAAGCGTTGTGCCGGATGATTTTGAATGGATTTAATTGTGATGTGGTAGCGGCACAGCTGTTTTGTCCTCCTGTGGTGGAGTGAGGGCGTGTTTCAGTCCATTAGAAGACTAGCCATCGGTGTAGCGCTAAGGGCACCTGTAGCTTCTTTGATGCAGCTGTTTTGGTTGACTTGTAGTTTTTGGTTCTGACTTCCTGAAATGATGGAACAAATGATGCTGTTGTATTCTAGTATGTGCCGTATGAATGATGCGTGCAGTAGCAGTAGTGTTTTCCTGCCTCCGCCCCAGTCTGTGCCTGCAAGTGCACGTAATATGTTGACGCGCTTCGCGCATCCTTCGTGATGGCGGTGGTGTGGGTGTTGAAACTGATTTTTCGTCTAGATGCACTCCTAAGAACTTGAAGCTTTCACCTCTCAATGGCTTTGCCATCTAGCAGGTGGCAAAGCCATCGAGCAGATTTAATTATCTAAGTAGCTAGGAAGAGTTACCTAGGCAGTTAAATAGCTATGCATGATGGTTGACCAATGCGCGGAAATAACAATCACGCTCTGAAATCAATCATGCTTTCTTTTCATTGCAAGTAAGGCTAATGAAGAGTTTTTAGAATAATGTCTCCTTTCATCTTCAAACTAATCGTAGCGCGCGGACAGTGCTCGACGAGTAGAGCACGAAACCGTCCTAAAATGTTTCCCCTCAAAAGTGACGTCACTAGGGGACGGTGGTGTCACAATGACGTCATGTTTGAAGCTCGGATAGGGCATTTCGGGGTAGATTTAACAAATAAAAATAAGTATTTGAAGTAAGAAAAGGAAGGCGAAATTGACGCTGGCTCCAAAATGTTTGCCCACCTAAAAATCAACGTTTAAGTTTTTCAAATTTTCATAAGTTGGGGTCGATCTTCTGGATTTTTTCCAAATGGGTAAAGCGCACCAAGAAATGTCGCTTTCAGTCAACTATCACTCATAATTCCTCATTCATCTTTTGCCAGGATCTTCGATTTTAGCTCCACTGGGCAGATATGCAAAACAAATCAGGCATGAAAACGCACAAAAACAAATCCTCTGATTCGTTGTGTTGCATCCATAAGATAAGCAAACGCTGAAAGTTTCATTGCAATGTTTTTATCTGTTAAAGCATGACGACTGATTTAACGTTTTCGGAAGTGACCTCACTTCACTTTCAATCACTCGGTGACCGCAAATGATCTGGCATTAAAATTTTCACCGTCATGCTAAATTGATGTGGGAAAAAGGATGTTAAATTTTGGCACGCTGCTATGCGCCGCTTCTTCAATATTAACGGAAAGCCTTGAGGGAAAGTAATTTGATCCCATTCCCCGGCACGGCGCGGGTTAATATGACGAACCAAAAAATTGCGTCAACAAAGATAAGAAACATCGTTATCATCAACAAAAAATTCAACTGACGCTTTGCTAATTCAATAACTAGTCACAATGACAAAACATTGTTCTAGTTGAAAAACAAAAAGTTAACAGCTAACTGAAAAGTACATAGAGATCTGCTATCACAAACAAAAAAAAACTTATAACTGAACTAACATGTCCGATAAGTATCCTTTCCATGTGCAAGGATTCCTAAGTGCAAATTCAACTCTGGTGGAGAGCATCAAATTTGCTTAAAACAAAAATGATCGCTCTGCCATGTCACATTGCTCTTTTTTCTCGAACGTGCATGTCCCAATTATGGAAATGGCTTTAAATTGGAGAGCATCGAAAACAATTGGAGATGGAGGAAATATCATTCTCAATGCCATTCAATTGTGCTCAACTATTAACATGCTGATATTCGGATGATCTGTAGCGTAGCTGGATATAAAACTACCGTTTGACCTTCATCATTAGGTAATTATGTAATTAGTAACGCCGCTCTGTAACGCAGCCGCTGCCGGCTTGCCGCACTGAAATGTGATGCCATCGAATAGTGTAGGCTGTCTGTGTTACCTGAGACGATAATCGCTGTCCAGCGGCGGCCCGGCTTCTGTTGTAGATAAGCTATGCAATTTTGGTTTACGCCCCTGTTTGGGTCCACTAACCCCTTCGGCCACACTGTGCGAAGGCGTGAGCTTAGACGATCCGCAAATAGCCGGCGGCCGCAGATCGTTAGTCATTATGGAGATGACCAATGGCCATTCGCCGTTGACGGGGCTAGCAACGGCTGGCGGGTTCCCCCTCGACAGTTGGATGGAGACGAGGAGAACCGCTTGAGCGCTCTTGAACGTCGGGTCGCGGTCGGTCGCTCCTGCAGTCCCGTGATTATATTGTCTGTCGGCACTTGTAATTTCGGCTAAGCGGGTTGTCCTTCCTAAAGTCTCTACATTGAACTCTGTATTCGTATGCTTGCGCGGGCTTGTCGAACTATCACGCTCATGTCTTTTAATTGTACAAATATAGTGCAAGCCAACGCAGAATTTTGGAACTGGCTACTGCGGCGCGAGGTTCGTCTAGACGATATTGCTGCCCTACAGAAGGAACTACTCTGCATATCTATGCTAATTTCGTAGTTGAATTAATGCATTCATTTAATATAAAGCAAGACATTGTAAATGTACATTTAAATGTATTCAGGTATTTGCATTGACCCGTCCCATATCGGGGATCTTCAACCACCCCCCTCAGGTTTTTGGCGTATAGTGGACGAACGGCGCCCGGAAGCGCGCCGAAATTTGGCATACCTTTTCCACATCAATTTGGCATGATATTTAAAAAAAAATTGAAGTCAGGTCATGTAGGGTCAACGAGTTAGTCAAGGTCAAGTGAGGTCACATCCGAAAAAGTTCAGCGAGTAGTCACAATTTAACGGATACAGATATTTTAATGAAACTTCCAGCGTTTGCTTATCTTTTGGGATGCAATAAAACGTACGAGTGGAATCTTTCATTCATTTTTTTCGTTTTTTGACTTGATTTTATTGTAGTCAATAAGATTGTGGCTAAAGTAAGCACTTTTTATCAGGGAAAGTTGACTTCCAACAGCGTTCCTTGGTCTGCTCTACCCATAGGAAAAGGACAAATAGAGAAAACTTGAAAACTGAAAATTTTTAAATTAAAAAACAATTGGGGGAGAGGCCAAAAATTAAAGCCACGATCGATTTCGCTGTCCTTTCCTCATTCCCATAATTTTTTTCCTTCTTCATATATCCCCAAAATGAACTCCCCAGAACCAAACATATGATGTAAGTCGTGAAGAGTCGTGAAAATCTAGCCCCCCTGGTGACGTCACTTTTGTGGGAAAATTGTTTTGAGGGTGGACCCGGATCCTACTCGTCGAGCAGGATCCGATCCTGCTCGACACCGATGACACCTCTTTCGTTTTCGTGCGACGCTTACTTTGGATTTTAGAGGGGGATTACTAATCGCCCACCTCCCCCAAGACTGAGGATCTGACCGGAAAGACGGCGTTACCTTTGAAAAAGGTAACGAGGTCTATAAAGGGTCACGAGATCACGAGATGAAATGTTGACTTCACAAGACCGCGCTTATGTGCATTACATTGGATAGCTCTTACGCTTTTAACACGCGCCCTGGAGGGCCTCGGAAAATTACGCTCACTGGAGGGGGAGGGCGGATTCCGCCCCCTAATATATCGGCTCCTACTGACGCTAGAGAATCGAAATTAGCAGGGTGGAAGGAAACGATAGTGAACTCTACTGTGTTCAAATTTCATGACTTTAGGTCAATATCTTCAAGGTAAAAGGAGGTCAAAATATCAAAATTATCTGGTTTTGCATGGCTTGGCTTGTCCTTGTTATGGATCGCTGTGATTGTGCTTAAATGCTCCAAAAGTGGCATTAATGATGTTTTGGACATTACTAATGAATCAATACAGATGCCAGATCAACTATTTGACCTCAGGTCACCTATGTTGGAGCACTTTATCACGTCATTATCTGCTCCAGCTACCGGAACCGGGCCGCCCAACCGACTGCTCCGTTGGGCGGTTCGGCAGAATCGGCTTCGCAAAGAAAGGAGGAAATTCATGAATAAGGTATGGAAACGCTTAGGTACATAATTACAGACAGTAGATTTCGGGATGTGTAGGGAGTAACATGTAAAGTGACATCAATCGCATGACAGTCATTTGCATTTTTGAAAACATTCCAGTTGACCAACTTTGGTTCATTAGCCTGTCGTGAACTTGACCTGACTTGACCTTGGCGACCTAACATGCCTTTTAAATTAGATCGCATAACAAAATGCATCAAACAAGTCGCTAGTGTTGTCAAGAGCAGTTCCCTTTTGCCAATATAAGGAAAGCGCATCAGCGCCGATTTTTGCGGTCTGGCGCTGCGAATTGTTTTTACTTTAACGGCCACTAACTTGGAAAGTTTTCGGTCGATTTTCATTTTTCTCGTACTTTAAACAACGTGCCGGTCATTTATAAGCAGGTACACAAACAATGGCGTATATCAGCCGGTAACATCTGGAGTTATCTACGAAAAACCGGAGGGGTGGGCGGATTTCGCTCCCCCCTCCAGGGCGCGTGCTAAATGATATACAGGTTTGGTCATCGAATTGACACCACTAAAAATATGTCAACGACTTTTTATATGAACATCCTCTGTGGCCTCAAAAATATTCCAACTTGCATATCGTGAGCCCTTTGACATAGGAGCGAAAAAGTTTAGTATCAAAATCGTGACCCAGAATCCGGCGTGCACAAATAACTCAGCGCACCAATGTTATCGAAATCCGAGGGTCTGTGATGAACAATATGTGCGGGAATTCCTGTTTATCTGTGCGGGAATCGCACTCTTCAGGGAATAGTCAGACGGAGTTCCATGTTTATAAAACATGTCTCATGAGCGGATGAACGTGCAGTAGTTTCTGGGGGTTTCTGGTACGTAGCATGACCTGCTGTTATGAACAAACTATTTCTGTGAGTTTTTATGGAAAAGATCAAGAACTGACCGCTGCATTTCAAGCGAAGCGCTGGACTTTGAACGTAAATATTCTGAAACATCACCGGCCGATCAACATTGATTATGGATCAATAATGTACGTCAATATCAACGTTAATTATGCAGGACAGTATGCCGCTATCACCTGTTTCCACGCCGACTGGACTCTCTCCCACAACTCATTACACATGCCGCGACGATTGTCATACAGATCCGCGGCCGACACATCCGGCATAAACCTCAGACGTTCTCTGGAAGCACTCGCTCTCGAGTGATCACAAGATTAGACAGCAATGTTGGATGGTTCAGCCTTGCTCGGGCTTGCGATGCGTGATATTCAGTGAATGCAAAAGGATCATAGCTTTCGCGTAGACCATATTTTGCTGCTGGTATATTTTGCTTGTTTTTTAACGGAAAAGTTGCATACCGTCTGCTACATATTGGAAAATCAGTGCTTAGCGATAAATTAACTAAGGGGCTGTGACTTGGTTGTCTGAAAAAAGTATCGGTGGTTCCCTATGCCAAGGTGCGGTATGGAAGGAGGGACTAGTTACCATTACGCTGAAGCACTCGGGGAAACATATCTCGAAAATGTATCACTTTTACACTGATTATGATGGTTTGCATGCGAATTGACATCAAAGAGCGTTTGGCGACTTCGGACTTGTCCCGTCTGGCCTTGCTTCTGCAGTATCTTCCCCGCCGTCTCCTAATGTTACGACAGATGGAGATTGCATATAATATATTTTGTACAAAACGTCATGGTTTGAGGTGAGTAACGTCTTACCAAAAAAAAACAAGGACAAAACAGGCTAAGCCAAGTGAGACTAAGCAACATAAATAACCCACTGAATATTGATGGTTGTCAGTCTGACAGCGGCTGACAAAGTCTATGACGTTGAATGTTTCAATTATTAGCATCGATAAGAAGATTGATGGTACACTACACGAATGCACCCCGCCGTGTGTACTCAATTCCCCACACGTCGCAGCAGCAGAATCGGTAAGTGCGCTCCAAAACGTATGTATTTCAAAGCCAGCAGACATTTATCCGATCGTGTCCGTTAACCGATTGGACTGGCGTCAGGCGAGCCTGTCGGCCACGGTAGCAGCTCCGTGTGCCTCTGGACCGCAGTGCGGTCTGGGCGGGCTCGTGGCGTCACGATATCCGGCGGGCCGCCAGTCTCCAGGGCGCCGTAGACCCTGACATCGGCCCTCCCGAGCGGCTACGGTGCGCGGCGACCTTTGCCATCCACTTAGTCCCAGACGTGTACGGTGGCGCGGCTCCACTTCCGGCCAGTGGACACGTGGCGGGGGGGGGGAGCTGGTGTTGCCGAATGTCGTGGCTGCCGCCGGCCCTATGTTCCTGAAACGCAAGTTCGTGCCAACCGCCGTTGGGCTATGGCGTAGCGTGACTCCGCGGCATTGCTAAGCGCTTTCGAGTTACCTTGCTGTGTCGTAACGTTTCCTCGTGGATGAGCGCTTTGGTGTTATCTTACTGTGGCTCAACGCTTCCGCGTGACACTCGTAAGTGCTATAGTGTTACCTTGCTGTGACATAACGGTTCCACGTGACACTGTTAAGCACTATAGTGCCATCTTACTCTTGCGTATCTAACACATGAGGTTTCCTTGCTATTGATCGTGGCTGGGATTAAAACCAAGACGCATCGGTCTCGATCTGCCCATGTTTCCGACGTCGCGCTGTAAACATAAGCCATGTATTTGCTTCTATAGCTCGTGTTGCTTATCGCGCTGCTCAATTGAGCTGCAGGGCTAAAAAAAATGGTTTCGTGGTTGTCGTCCAAATCTGGAATAGGCTTGATGGTTGTCACCTTTTGTGCAAACGATAACATTATGCTACATGGCCCGGAACAGGGGTTCCCAACTTGGGGTAATGCGCGGGGTGGGGGGGGGGGGGGGGGGGGGGGTTTTGGGGGGGTTTTCTTCCACCATGATGAGGGAGGATTACTGTATACATTCCCAAAACCCCTGTACATATATCGGGAAAAAAAATAATATGTTCTCACCCCTAAAAATGAACTTTGGTTATGAGGCATTCTGAATTTGATACGGGGTAATCACGAGGTTGGCCTAACCCAAAGGGGGTAATGATAGCTTGAAAAGGTTGTGATTTCCAGGACCTATAACAAATTGCGTCGATTACCTTTATACAGAATATCTTGCCGCCAATTTCCTTTTCGGCAATTCGGCGTCGTCAGTGCACCCATGGTTTGCAACACTGTCAATGCACCCATGGTTTGTGAGCCTTAATAATGCAAGGGCTTATAAGTGTCGTGAATTTAAGCCGGCTTAAATAATAAAAGCCAGTTTAAACTGGCTTAAATTAATAAAAGCCACTGGCTGGCATAAATTCAAATGAAGCCAGCTTATTTACCATCCCTAAATATAGGTAGGTAGGTACCTACCTACATATAGGGATGGCAAATTTAAGCCACCTGGTGGTTTTAATTATTTTTTTTGCCACCGTTTTTTATTTTTTTTTGGGATATGGAGGTAAAGTATTTAAAAAAAAAGTTTGGAATTTATTTAATAATAAATTTTGTTTTTTTTTATTTTTTAAAAAAAAATACATTATATTTAATTTTTTAAAATTTTGTTTGATTTTTATAAATTTTTTGTTGGTTTTTTTTTTTTTTTTTTTTTTTAGTTTTTTTTTTTTTTTTTTTTTTTTTTTTTTTATTTTTTTTTTTATTTTATTTTTTAAAACATATTTTTTTTTTTTTTTTTTTTTTTTTCTTTTCTTTTTTTTTTTTTTTTTTTTTTTTTTATTTTTTTTTTATCCATTTCCAATATATAAAATTAAAAATTATTTTTTTTTTTTTTTTTTTTCAGTCATCTATCTCTCTATTTTTTTTTTATTTTTTATACTCTTTTTATTTTATTCCTTTCTTTTCATTATATTGGATGGTATTATTTTTTTTTTTTTTGAAATAAAATTTTGGGGAAGTAATATTTTATTTATTTAATTATTATTTAAAGGGTTTTAAATTAAAAAATAAAAGTTAAAAAACCTTTGTTCTTATTTTTGGTTAGATATTTTCTGCAAAATTTTTCTGCAAAAAAACTTAAAGGAGGTTTTGAAGTGGTCCGAAAAAAAAAAAAAAAAATTAAATTTTATAAAGGGAAAATCATATTTTTGGAGGGAGGTATTATAAAGGTCCTTTTTTTTTGGGGGGGGGGGAATTATTTTTTTGAACTAAGGAAAAGGATTTTTTTTTTTTTTAAAAAAAAAAAGGTGGGTGGAAAAAGGATAAAATATGTTTGGTTTAAAAAAAAAAAAGTATTTTACAAAAAAAGGGAAGGCTTCTTTAAGGTTTTTTTTTTTTTTTTCCTGGTCCCCCCTTTATTTTTTTTTCTACGTTTTTTCCCCTAGTTTTAAAAAAAATTGTTGGTTGCTTTTAGAGAAAGTAAAAAAAGGGGGAAAAAAAAATGGTTAATGTTTTGGGCAACCTGGAAAAAAGGGAAAGATTGAAGAAATTGAATATGTTTTCACTTAGATAATATAGAAGGCTGAGAGATCACTCATCGAGGTCTTTCAATTTGTACATGGTCAGGAACAGGGTTATCTCAGGGAACTGTTTGAATTTAACAGAAAAGATGGAATTAGAGGTCATCAATTCAAAATTAAAGTTAATCACAGCAGGACAAGGTTAAAGACAGTCCTTCTTCACCAACAGGGTAGTAGAACACTGGAACCAGCTGCCAAAAACCATCGTAACGTTTTTTTATAAAACTTTTCCTCGTGGCACTGAGCTGTCTTTGTGTGTTATCTCCCTCAATGCCAGTAGTTGGCTGTCAAAATCCTGGCATTTACAAATACCATTTCTAACTACCAGCATCCAGGGGCTACATGTTAGACCGATTGTACACTCATTAACTTTTAAGTGCTATAGTGTTACCTTGCTGTGACATAACGGTTCCACGTGACACAAATGTCTCTAAGCACTATAGGTGCCAATCTTACTCTTGCGTATCTAACACATGAGGTTTCCTTGCTATTGATCCAGTGGCTGGTTTTTTTTTTTTTTTTTAACTTTTTTGGGTTTTTTTTTTTTAATTTTTTAACTCTCCTTTCCTCCTCCTCTCTTTTTTTTTTTCCCCCCCCTAATATTTTTTTCTGGGTCTGTTTACACCCCTCCTTTTCCCCTTATAATAAAAATGAAAAAAAATCGTTTGATTAAAACCAAGACCCCCCTCCCCAAAAACCTATCCGCACATCGGTCGCGTTTAAAAGGGAAATGGAGGGATTTGAAACGAGGGAATGCGATCTGCTTCACAGATTCTTTCCGACGAATCGCGCTGTAAACATAAGCCAATGTATAAATTATTAATTGCTTCTATAGCTCTAGTGTTGCTTATCGCGCTTGCCTCAAATTGAGCTACATAACCTGGGACTTTCGCATACGGCATCGGTTGAACCAATGCAACTATGTTGTTCGTCCACGACGACAGAACGATACGATTTTTTAGCCCTGTTGAGCTGCATAACCGGATTCGCATACGGCAGGTTGAACCAATGCAACTAGTATGTTCAAGAAAAATGCGTAAGATAACATTATGCTCATATAACACAAAGAACCAGATCCGAACTCCCACTGTATATATCTCTGACACAGGTCTTCCTCAACAGTAAACATTTTGCTACCAAAGCCACAAAAACACATGCCAAGTGCGCCTCGTGCCACGGCACAGTGAATCGCCTAAATTTTACACATCAAAATATCTATCCAGTATCTATACTCGTAAATTACACACACACACACATTAGCATAAGCCCACCTTGAGGTGCATGATCCGTATGCGTATGCATGTGTCTACTTGGGACCCAGATGTGTGTGCGTGTTTTATGTGGATGCGGTTGTGTGTTGCACATCTGATTGCCACATGCAATAACATATGTAACAAGACCAAGGACCACTCATCTTTTGTGCACATGTTTTATTTTCAGTTTGTGAGCAAAATAATACCAAAACGTGAACTTTGAGTTGGGAGCATTAAATACAAATTAATGTTCCAAAAATAAATCAAGCATGACCCAGCTTAGTGTGGCCTAACCTTCCTTGGGAGAAAACATTTATGGAATATAATTGGAAAAACACCAAACAATTTATTCTCTCAAAATTGTCAAAATCACGGAAAAACCTAACCTGACCCAAATTAACCAACATAAGGTACATTTGAAGAGCAACTTTTTCATGATTTAGGTCAATTAAAAAACTGAAAGGAAATAAAACCTAAATAAACTATCTAACGAAGCCTAACCATTTTTTGTTTGTTTTGAGGACGCAAACTGTGTGTAATACTTGTCTCATGACAATATTACAGTACAATCATACCAGTTTGGCTATGCTTTGCTTGGTTAGGTCTTGTTTTTGTGTTCATTTTTACCTTTTTGTAATATACTACTTAACCCAAAGCCCCTTTTTTAGTGTTATTTTGTTCTTCAACCGAAAAGTATACAGATACACCACAAATGAGTTGTCACATCAGCTTAATCTTGTTTGTAAGGATGGCAGTTCAAACTATAAGTTTTTTAATGCATGAAGCACCTTAAGCACAAATTTAGGAATATTTGTAGGTGAATATATACAGGTACAACTGAGTACTTTCTAAAATAACTTGAAGAAATATCCTATGATGCATTTTGTGGTGATTTAAATGGATCTGGATATGTTATGAGTGTGACTTCATTGAGTTATGAAGATCTGATTCATTCAAATTACCTACACGAAATAGTAGGTACTATAAAACGTACTATTTTCTCGGGGGGGGAGAGGTAAGTGCACTACATATTAAACAATTTAGGCCATAACCACGGTGCATTTATGCATACTTGTCACATTTAAAATCAGCACAACATTTGGATACAGGACTGTGAGTGAAGCTTGCTGTAATATAACATAATTACACCTCAGAAAAAAGGCTGGAAGAACTGACTGGTATAGGATTTTGTCATCATCCAGACCATAATCCTCTGCAATTTTATGGTGCCCTGCTTTTTAAGAGAGGACTCAGCTCAGTCAGGCCAAAACATGGAAGTGAGGGAAAACATTGAGTCCATAGGGATGCATTTGCAATTAACTCGTCCCGTCTCGGGGGTCGTCAACCGCCACCCTCTCAGGTTTTTTTTCGCGGATAGCGGGCGAACGGCGCGTGGCAACGCACTCAGATTTGGCATACCTCTTCCCTCATCAATTTGACATGCTGATTCAAAATTTTTAGGTCAGTTAATCTAGATTCAACGAGTTAGTCAAGGTCAAGTGAGGTCACCTCCAAACAAGTTCAATCAGCCGTCACACATTAACGGATACAGATATTTTAATAAAACTTTCACCGGTTGCTTATCTCTACGGATGCAACAAAAATATGAGTTAAAGTTTTCTTTTCGCTTTTCGTTTTTGACTCCATATAAGTTTTGCGTATTTGCCATATTGCAGTTCAGTTACAGGATGCTGGCTAAAGTAAGTATTTTTTATTAGGACAAGTTGACTTCCAACAACGTTTCTCTATCAGCACTATCCATTGGAAAAAATAAAATTAAAGAAAACTTGAAAACTTAAAATTTCTAAAATTAAAAAAATGTGGGGGGGGGGGGCAAAACAAGTATAGCCCTGGTCGATTTCGCTGTCCTTTTCTCATTCAATTTTTCTTTCTTCTCATATATCCCCAAAATGAACACCCCAGAGTAAAAAACATAATGTAAGTGGTGAAAAGTCTTGAAAATCTAGCCCCCCCTGGTGAGGTCACTTTTGGGGGAAAGCTTTGTTTGGGGGTGGACCCGGCCCCTACTCATCGAGCGCTTTCCGATGACACCTCTTTCGTTTTCGTGCGATGGTGAGGATTTGACCGGAAAGACGGCGCGGGTTAAATTTGTTGTACTTTTATAAGCCGAATTCAGCATAAAGTTTACCAAAAACGGAATGGATCGGGAATGTAATATATATTCATTATTGATCGCTTGTGCCCTGTGCATGCAAAATGTACAATATCACAAGAGGAAAAGTCCTCTTTTTGGGGGGCAAAAATATTAGTTCATTAAGTGCGGATTTCCATGCAAATTCATGAACTTCAGGACAGTGGAATAGTATGACCTCTTTCTCTCGCGGTATGGTTCATTCACGTTGTTTGATGAGGACTGCTAGTCAATGGGCGTTTAACAACATTAAAAAATTGCACGAAAAGCACTAAGGAGTATTTTTACTGGACAAACAGTATTAAAATCGTCCTTCAAGATGCATTGTTCATAAATTTTCACGACATCCCGCATTGAAAGATTTAAGCCCATCTCTGCATCTGAGTAATACCGTGGATGTTTCAGATGAAGTTATGCATTCATGTACCTTGTTTCCATTGCGATGAATGTCAACAAATATGGCAACCAATTTAATCAATTCTGCATATGCAGATGTCCTACAGCTGTTTTCTTGCTATAGGATTTGTTTTTAACCCGCGCACGTCCGGTGGCAGATATCTGCCCCCTCCGGGTTTTCCTCATTTGCCGCCACATTAATAGGGTACGCAAGGCCAAAACTCGCATAGCTATTCATTGGTCTTTTCCGCATATCCTCATATATTTTTAATTCTGGGTCATCTCAGGTCAGGTCACCAGGTCAGGCGAAGTAACCCAACTACACTCAGCGTTCTAGGTGGCATAACTTCCACAATAATTGGGCGATGGATTTCAAACTTATAGCATGTCATGGTCTCATCAGGGACCATAATAAGTATATCGGATTTTTTCGTAACATTGACCTTAGGTCAGGTCGCTGCCATGGCTTCCACATTATAGGGTTATTGTAAAATATACAAATGTTTCCTAGTTACATATTTCCGCTCGGAATAGTCTCACAACGGTTGTGGCATGTAAATGAAAGCTATGCTCAATATTACCGCTGACACTTTTGCTCAGTGACCTCACCAAGGTCTCTGAGGTCACCTGATATCACTACACATTTATGCGCATTCCATCGAACTGGATTGAGCTAGAAGGCTGAAATTACCGTCATTGTGCTTGTATCGTCAAGACGTGTCGATTGATACCTAACATGACTTCCCTAGGCCTTGACCTGAGTTTCGGTTGACCTGAACTTAAATTACACCGCCTATTGTCGGTAGCGCATTTCAAGGACTTTCAAATAGCGTTCGCCATTTGTTTATATCTGTAACAGGTCCTGAGATATATGTTAATATCTGAGTCCCACCTGATCTGGTTGAATTTGACCTATGATGGCCCAGTGACCTGAATGTTGACCTGAGCGAAAAAAAATGACCGAAACACTTTCGATAGAGCCCGTCACCAGATATCCAACGCCACTTTCCGTTTGTCGCTAGCTAGCATAGTTCAAGAGATCTTAGGGGGCAGACATCTGCCCTCCCCCCGGACATGCGAAGTTGGCGCGGACCGCCGGACGTGCGAGTGTTAATTGGCGAACTTATCCGACACGTTGATCCCTCAAAGAGCCTCAGGCCGCATGTTTGAATTTATAATTCTGCTCGGAGCACATGCATACTAGGGTAGTACTTTGAACATAGGCGAATAAATTGCATTTCGCAACAACAATTTTCGGATGATAATATGTTTTTATTATTTAGATAACAAACTTCAGAGGAGGGCATCAAAACACCATTTAAATCAGAGGAATTACAATGAGGGGAAAGGCGTTTGGGCTATCAGAAAATCGCCTTGGTTTTTCAACTATGCATTGTATGAAGTATGTATGCCAAAAATATGGCACGGCTCACAGGTTCGTCGTTGACAGCTTCGGCATTTTTTCACTTCTGGAGCCCTTAAGGGTTCCAGGGCCCCATGGCAGACAGGATCCGGAGATGGCCTGAGCCCTGGAGGACTGTACGTGAGGGTTGTAGGGCCCTAGGACATGATCCGCAGACGGTCTGAGCCTTGTGGGACAGCGAGACCCACAGTGCTGAGTTACCTCTCTGCGTCTTGTGGAGGGCACTTGACTGACCAAATAATTCCACCTCGTTGCCAGAAACTTTTCCGGACTCCTTCCTTCAGGTCCTGCGCTGACATCAATGGTCAGGTCTCCTGGCGAACCTCCAGGGGTGGCCGCCCCATTCGCCTCGTTGATTACGTCTCTGTTTGAAGGGTGGCATAAAGAGATACGGAAAACTGTTCCTGCAGGGAATCAGAATGATTTGACCAGCTTTAGCCTTGTCTTAGAAGCCGCTGCGTTATTCAATTCTCTTTGCAATGTACCCGCAACCGCAAAAAAAATTGATCAGGGCCAAAAAATTAAAGCCCTGGTCGATTTCGTTGTCTTTTCTCATTCCAAATAAATTTCGTATTTTCATATGTCCACCAAAATGAACTCTCCAGAGCCAAAAACACAATGTAAGTCGTGAAAAGTCGTGAAAATCTAGCCACCCTTGTGACGTCACTTTTGGGGGAAAATTGCTTTTGGGGTGGACCCGGATCCTACTCGTCGAGCGCTTTCCGATGACACCTCTTTCGTTTTAGTGGGATACTTAGTTTGGATTTTAGAGAGGGGTTCTTCAACCGCCCCCCCTCCGAGACGGGGTGAGAAGATTTGGCCGGAAAGACGGCGCGGGTTAACATGGACGGGATGGGGATCGAGAACCCGCCAGACTGCAGCGGAAATAGAAGACAGATGCTGCCTGGTCGCACATTGTTTGTGCGCGATTGGCACGCTTTGTGCCGTGTTCTAGCGACGACTTATGCATTGATTTTCAGTGTGTGATGCGGTGATTTTCAGGACTTACGTCATGGCATTCGATGAAAGCATTGGTGTGGACCTAATCGCAATAACAAGACCATTTACGTCAACACAAGTTGTCATTAGGAACTGTGGGATCCATATTCGGGATATTCGGGGCCATTTACTTCAACACAAGTTGTCGTTAGGAACTGTGGAATCCATATTCGGGGGAAGGGCAGTCACCAACAGCGTCATCAATGTCACCCCAGCCAGTCTACGAACCAATCACTCAGTAAGGTACCTTGGAAATAGTAAGTCTACATGGTGGACTAAGTATGCATTATTTGGAAGAGAATGGATGGAAAAGAGCGAAGTGTCGGCTTATTCAGTAGACAAACAGCTACTTGGACTCTGCCACGCTTAATGGCGGACACAGTAATGGCGATTGATGCAGTGCCTCCCAGGTGCGCCATTTCCTCGCAGGTACGTCACCGATATAAAACACAAAATCAATAGGGAGGAGTGCGCTCTGATTCATTCAGGTGGTACAAAATTACTTCAGATGGACTTTTGTTGGTTTACAATCTTGATGACGGAGCACCATCAAGCCTTCTGGAGAGGAAAGGGAGGGGCGGGACAAATGTCGGCTAAGAATTCGTGGCATGTGTGCAGTTCGACCTTCCCGGTGTGGCGTCGTTTCCCGATCCTAGTACGCCGTTCTGCGATCATCGATAGGCATATGCAGTCATGTCCGCCTCACTCCTCTCATGAACTGGCCAATGGAAACGGCCACGGGGTATGAATGATAGGAGGCTCCGTCATGGAGCAGACAGGGGCGGGGAAAGTCTAGTCAAATTTTCAACAAGTCTAGTAAACACTTTCCCAATGCTGATGTTACGCCAGTGGATTAGCAGCTGATACACCAATAGACCTTGCATGGAAGGAATCGACCGAAAACCTCGACGTCCCTCCCCTGCACTAATTTGGAACGGCCCAACCGCAGATGATCACGCTATGCCAGGGGCTCTACTCGGACTTTTTGGCTGTGGCGGCTGTACAAATTCGTAATTGTAGGACCATCAACCGAGCCAGCTGGATTCTGCCCCTCCCCCAATAATACTAAATGCATGGGAAAAGGTCATCGACTGCCCCTCCTAGCCTCTATAACTAGCATGCTATATGAGGCCCTCAGGTAGACCTAAAGTGTTCAGAAAGCGTTTCTCTCTCTTCAAATGCAATTGAATGGCACGAAGGGGCTACTTCATAGTAAATTGGCTTGCAAGTAGCCCAATGACAATTTCATTCAAGCTCGACAACGCATTCAGGCCCGAGACGGTGGATGTGTTGGCTGTTCATTTATTTTTACGGCGCAAAAACAGGGGGCCGCGGTAGCTCAGTTCGTAGATCGTCGGACTCTTTATCGCAAGATCGTGGGTTTCAATCTCACAACTGACAGCAGTAGTCCACCCGCGGCCAGTCGGCGTGAGAGATTGGTGACGCTAAGAAAGACAAGAAGCTCGGAAGACTAGGATCTGACCAGATTGAACACCCCCCCCCAACAAACACTGAAAGTTTGCTGGACACGAAGCACTGCGCCCCGTTCTTGTTCGTGAGTCCAATGGTACTTTGCATTCAGCCAATAACTATTGAATGCTATTTAAATAACCAGAATATACCAAGAGAGCTAAATACACAAGCTAAATCACAAACCGAGAACACCCGAATCCTGACACCAGTTCGCAAGTGGGAGCACTCGGACAAAGTAAAAAAAAGGTCGGGATTGGCGTATGCACAAATAACGTAACGTCTCGGTGCCGCTCAGACCTGATATGTGTCTGCACGGAAAAGATGCTAACTACGCTTGAACTTATGCAAGCAACAATACGTCTATTATTTAACCTACATTTCCTTCCAACACATTCGAAGGGAACAGTTCCAATATCTAATATAATCCTGCGGCGGCTCCTTTACGTTTCGATGGCCAATGCTGTTGGCAAAATTCCACCTCGCTGGACGTTCTGATTGCATAATGCCACCCTCTCGGAAGCAAATCTGTGCTAAGCTTTCCGGATGTTTCGGTGTGTCAAAAACCTGGCGAGAAAAACAACATTTCTGTACATGTTCCTAATCGCATAATATTCGGAACTCCAGTGATGGAGACAGCTGGCGGGAGATGTTTCAAGTGAGTCGGAATCGCAGCAGAGCCGATGTCGCCCACCGTACAGGCAGCTGGCGGGAGCTGTCGGTCCCCATTGACAGCAGTACTCTCCATCTGTCCGGTTTACGTTCGACACAAAGTCTCGTCTCCGGCAGCGTGGTGGCCGTGCGGCGTTCAGCCACCTCAGACCAAGCCCCGACCAAGCTCCCACAGCTGCGGCGGCGGCGGTGGGGCGCGATACCGCTCGCGCAGCCGCCGCGGCCGGATTTATATGACTGCTGGGGCGCCCTTCAGCAGCGCTCTCATGCTCCGCCGAGAATTAATCGGCACGGCGTCAACTACTGGCGCCCCATAACCACAAGAAATACGACTACTAAAACACAACCCAGTGCGCAATGAATCCCAATAGCGCTGGATTGGCTCTGCAAACGGGCCGAACTATGCAACGAGTCGCGACCAGAGAGAGAGAGGGAGAAAAAGATGTCAACGCTGACGGGTGGCAGCCGCTTGCGCTACCTCGTCAACAGGTCGTGACACAGCTTCTGTGGAACATACACCCACGTCGCGTCTGGTGCCAACGAGCAGTGAAGGCATTCTCAGCGTCATCGTGTATGTTGCTACCGACTATGCATAGAGCGGGATGGCCTGGAAGCGTAAGCGAAACTATTCAATGGCAAGTTATTAATCATATTCCCGGTCGGCCACTTTAGCTGTGGAGCGGCTAATTTGGCTCTGCCGGGGAAAGAGCAGATTGCATACTTGAGATTTCGATATCCTGGCGCTTGATTACTTTGTAGGGTAACGCAACCGAATCGTCTTGAGTCATATCCTGTTGTTCTGTCTACGTGCTTTTTTCTTCTCAAAAGCATATATTCAAAAACTCCAAAATTGGCATTCGTGAGTTCGAAACCAGCAATTGTGATCACGTCATATCTTTCCTTCTCCACTAGAAACTCATTATATTTTGCTCCGAATTGCATGCATGGATGCTTAAATTATTTACGACACACACACACACATACACACATGTGCAGATATATACATATACCTATATATATACGTATGTATATATATATATATATATATATATATATATATATATATATATATATATATTGTAAGGAGTCTTAAATTTTTTTAGACACTAAAATGTTTATATTTTCCCGCCAGAACAGGCAGCCAGAAGCCCAACCAGATCCAGGTCACCTTCTCCTTCCGATTCAACTATTTGTCCGAGAAGTAAAAAAAAACGCGAGTGGCGCCGGCGCCAATATCAGAAGGCGTCTCCGGCAACAACATCCGGAGCAAACCCAACTAATGGCTTGGCACCTTCAGCTGGCAGACAGGGGTTCAAACACCAGCTGGACCACGTCCGGCAGAAGGGTCATCGGCCCGTGAGGTCGATGCCCTGGATCTCGAGCAGTCGCCACCAAATCCAGAACTTTCTAGAACGCCATGAAGGCCCCTGGCGGCATGACGCTGTGAGTGGCCTCGGGGAAGAATACCCCACGAATCAAAAGCGCGAGCTCACCTGGAAGCCCTGGGAGTGGGTACAGAAAAAAAGGAGGCTGGGCAAATTCAAGAGAGCAGAACAGGACAGAAGGAAGGGAGGAAAAGAGACGCAGAGGGGACTCGAAGACGCGAGACGGTAGACGCCGGACCGACGCCTCAGGGGTGTCCAGTGGTGGACAGATGGCTGAGTATTCGGATGGAGGAGATGAAGTACTCAGCCAAGGCCACTCGCCACTCACCATCGCCATGTGAGTGCTGCTCGGCATCCTGGAGCCCACCCATCACGACCACCGTCCCCGCGTAGACAACTCCACCGGCGCTGGCGTCTTCCGCGTGGTGTGTGTGTGTGTGTGTGTGTGTGTGTGTGTGTGTGTGTGTGTGTGTGTGTGTGTGTGTGTGTGTGTGTGTTGGCGAAAATTGTGCGTGTACGTAAATAGAAATAGTTGTCCCAATGTTGAAGTGTACGTATAATGTCTTTCTTTTCTTTTCTATATCAGCGTAGCATAAGCTGACATGTGGATTGTATTCAATGTGACGGGATTTGGAGTGGTATCTGACCTATGGTAAATATTGCCAAACACGCTTCCTGATTTGATACCGAGTAATAGGCACGGAAAACTAAATGTGATGCAGTTTGTGAGCACACAACTGATATCATTATCAACGAAAAACAAGGGTGGTGGTCTGGACCTAAATGCAGCTGGTTGGAAATAATGGCACTTATGAAGGGGCATACCTCGATCGGATACCATTTGTTGAAAATCCCCTGCAATGTTATGCCATCGTCTCACTCTCAGTCTCTGTCTCTTGATTTCAGTCTAAATATCCTTCTGTTTCTAGCATTGTATTGATCTCACTGTGGGGCCAACACATGGTCAAAGTTTAGCTCTCCGTGCCTGGTATGGTCACCATCTCGGTCTCTGTCTTATGATTTCGGTCCATCGGTCTGTTTGCTGATTTCGGTCCAAACAGCATCGGTCTGTTTGTGGTTCTTTTCCCCCGGACGAATTTATGACACATAGGGGATGGCCGCAAGAAGAATTTGACGACTCCCGCAGATATAGCGAGAAAGACAGCCCGCCAGCTGCCCTCCTATGGGCGATATGTCCTCGGGCGTCGACCGTGATAAGCCATTGATCCTCCTTTCCTCAAAGTGTGTGTGTGGGGGGGGGGATGACGAAAGGGCGCAATGACGAAACTCTCCTGATTGTTACTTTTGGGCATCATTCAAGGGGCAACTATTAACTGGGCTCAGGTATCTCTCGATCGCAAAATCACGCTGGCCTCTACGATCCAGGGCTGCAGGTGAGGGGGCGAACATGGTATGCATGTGGGAGGGACCGATAAAGGGGCCACCACATTGCGTTCGCCAGTAGTCTGGCGCCGGACTATAGGGTAGAGGCAAAACACCCGGTAATTTGTCCACCTCCGAACTCTGCACGTGGGCACGGTTGGTGCAGAGATTCGAGAGACACATGAACAGGTTTGGCATGAAATAAGCCTCGACGATAAAGAGGTAGAGCCGGCTAGGCCCTAATAATGACGACCAGCGACGTATCCAACGTGGTAGGGATCCGTGCTCGCCTGTGGGATAGTCAGACCCAGACGCACGTCTTCAACGTGTAAGGGCCGGCGTGGCGTCGATTGAATAAGGTTAGGTAAGTTGGCCATTGCTACCTGAGTTCAGTCATACGACAGCACAGAAGCCCAGGGAAAGTTTCCCCGCCTAGTTTTCCAAGCCTTAACCCGCGCACGTCCGGGGGAGGGGACAGATATCTGCCCCCTCAGGTTTGTCCTCCTTTGTCGCCAAACTAATCGGGTTAACAAGGCCAAACCTTGCATAGCTGTTTATTGGTCTTTTCTGCATATCCTCATACATTTTTGATCATGGGTCATCTCAGGTCAGGTAACCAGGTCAGGCGAAGTAACCCAACTACACTCGGAGTTCTAGGTGGCCTAACTTCCACAATAATTGGGCGATTGATTTCAAACTTATAGCATATCATGATCTCATCAGGGGCCATACTATGTACATCGGTTATTTTTTGTAGCATTGACCTTAGGTCAGGTCGCTGCCATGGCTTTCCCATTATAGGGCTATGGTAAAATATACAAATGTTTCCTGGTTACATATTTGTGCTCGGAATGATCTCACGGCGATTGTGGCATGTATATGGAAGCTATGCTCAATGTTACCGCTGACATTTTTGCTCAGTGACCTCACCAAGGTATCTTAGGTCACCTGAGATCACTACACATTTATGCGCATTACCTCGCACTGCATTGAGCGAGAAGGCTGAACTTAGCGTCATTGTGCTTGTAACGTCAAGACATGTCGATTGATACATTACATGACCTCCCTATGCCTTGACCTGAGGTCATGTTTTCATGACCTTTACCTGAGTTTCGCTTGACCTGACCTTAAATTACACCGTCTATTGTCGCTAGCGCATTTCAAGGACTGGCGAATAGCGGTCGCCGTTTCTTTCTATATGTTACAGGTCCTGATATATGTGTCAATATCTGAGTCCCACCTGATCTGGTCGAATTTGACCTATGATGACCCAGTGACCTGACTGTTGACCTGAGCGAAAAGGACCGAAACACTTTCGATGGAGCCCGTCACCAGGTATCCAACGTCGTTTTCCGTTTGTCGCTAGCTAGCATAGTTCTAGAGATCTTAGGAGGGCAGACATCTGCCCCCCGGACATGCGAAATTGGCGCGGACCTCCGGACGTGCGATTGTTAAGGACAGTAACGACAATAGATAGAAATTATGGAATCAGAAGAGTCGCGTCAGCCATTTACAAGTAGGTCTCAGAGCGGGTAATTAATATGCGTACGGGACTAGCCAAGTCCCCAGTGAAATGGAATACGACTCGCTAAGTGCTTGCGTAAAACTGGAGCGGAAATTGTGGGCGAACTCGTTTTTCGTATTCTTAGGGACCGAATGATCGTGCAGAATGAAAGAAGCGAGTGACTGTTGCATGAAGGCTTAAAGGGGTAGTTTTAAGGACCAGTGGAGTTGATTCGAATTCAACGCAAGTATTTAGCGGTCAGAAACATCACTGCCAAAATTGTACTGGATGTTACCCGGGCCATGCTTGCATCTGACTGCCCCGAGAACGTCGATGCTGTGCGTGTGCGGGGGGGGGTGAGTGGATGGTGGATGTGCTGTGTTGTCTTGGGGTACACGGGTGGGTCCACTAAACGGACGAGTGCCGGCGGCGGTGGCAGTGCCCATGTCGTGTAGCCGAAGCATAACCATCCGACAGTGTCACGTCACACCCAAAACCCACAACCACTCTTCGCTACATGGCCAGACCGGCGTACTCACGGGCGTATGTTATGTGGATAGAAGCCTGGCCTCGCTAAACAAATTCGTGTAGTGGTGGCGACGGGCCTCAGAAGGGTTGGAAGGATGCCGGAGTGGTTGCAGAAGCTGTGGGTGAGGGGGATGACGCCCGACGGCAACCAACCAGCCGGCCCGACGGCGGCCAGCCGCAGTCGCCCCCCGGCAACCACCAGCCGGCCTGGCGGCGGCGAGCCGCAGTCGCCCCCCGGCAACCACCAGCCGGCCTGGCGGCAGCGAGCCGCAGTCGCCCCCCCGGCAACCACCAGCCGGCCGGCGGCAGCGAGCCGCAGTCGCCCGCAGTCGCAACAACCTGCCGGCTCGGCAGCGGCTACCCACCACACAGCCGCCAACCGCCCAATGCTCAGAACCCGCTCCGGCACCGCCTAGCCAGACGTGGCCCGGATGCCCCTACACTATCAGCACATCGAATTGGCCTTTGTTTTGAGGCGTCGCCGATCGCTTATCATTGAGAAACTAATTGTGCAATTGCTTCTTGTGTTATTGTATATTCATGAATATGATGAATCACAAATGTGGAACTTAGTGCCGGTTTCTTTAACACGAATGATTCCTCGGGCAATTGAAAGTGGGCGACGGAGGAGGATTTTGAAATTTATAGCATTCGGTCGTCTATTGTCGGAATATTATATTGTGCGACTATATGTCATACATTACCATATCTTGATGTATCTTTTACTCCTTGGGAACATAACGAATGAGACAGAGGAAATGCATAAAGGAGAGAATGGTGGGTCATGTGCTACCTGCCATAATCATGCCTCGCGACAGGCATGATTAAGAAATAAAGTGATGGATTCAGGATTAAGAAATAAAGGCAGTGATGGATTCAGGGGTGGGGAGGCCGCGGTGGGAAGAAAGGGAGAATGGAATGTGCTTCCCTTCTGATCGCAAAACGGCACCGCATCGGGAAAGCCCAATTGCACTTCTGGAATTTTGGCTGAAGGCGCCCTCGCGTAGGAGCACTTAACCCCCACCCCCACTCTACCCACCCAAGTGTCCCTCGGACGCAGAGGAGCGCTTAGGTGTCCACAATTGCCCCTCGGGTGAGGAGGAGCTCTCGAATGTGCTCGGTCACAGACATTTTAGAAGTTGCCACTCTGACGAGATTCGTTCCCGTTGGGGAGGCTCGGGTGCGCCCCTCGACGTGTTGCCGGGTCCGAGGCGTCCCTGCGGGGACGTGGCGTCCCTGGACGAGTCCAGCACAGGGACGCGCCATGCCGGTGTGGTTCGCCCCGCTGACCAACAGCTTCGGCGAGCGCCATTGCGGCGAGCGGGGCGATTCCAGACATTATGACGAGAGCGGTCGTCCGGCAGGTGCTAACGCTATGGAGGGGAACTTACTGGAGGACGGAGAACTGCCCCACAAATATTTCTTTCTCCAGTGGTGCACTTCGGTCCGTCTAATGGAGCACTGCGTTCCGAGCAGTACGGCTGGCTAAGCGGGCGCCATCCTGCTCTCCATTGACGGTGGTGATCTGCCGGGGTGTGTAGAACGGAGGTCCGCGTGTCTGGCTTCTCTACGAGTGTAATATACCGTGCGTGTTGAATGCTGGACCGTGAGCTCCAGTGGTGAATACGTTCATAACACGAAACAAAACCCAATAGCATTTCGATTCTACCAATGAATCTTCATTAGTTTATTACGTACACAATTCAGCCTTGAGGTCACGTGAGGAAATGTCTTAACCCGCGTCTTTCCGGTCAAATCCTCACACCCCGTCTCAAGGGGGGGGCGGTTGGAGACCCCCTCTAAAATCAAAACTAAGCATCACACGAAAACGAAAGAGGTGTCATCGGAAGGCGCTCGACGAGTAGGGTCCGAGTCCACCCGCCAAAACAATTTACCAACAAATGTGACGTCACCAGGGGGGCTAGATTGTCACGACTTTTCACGGCTTACATTATGTTTTTGACTCTGGGGAGTTCATTTTGGGGATATACGAAAAAGAATATTTGGAATGAGAAAAGTACAGCGAAATCGACTAGGGCTATAATTCTTGTCGGCCCTCCCATTCTTTTTTTTTAATTTAATAATTTTGAGTTTTTAAGTTTTCTTTAATTTTTATTTTCCAATGGGTAGAGCAGACCAAGGAACGTTGTTGGGAGTCAACCTTCCCTAATAAAAAATGTTCACTTTTGCCAGAATCCTGTATTTGGACTGCAATGTGGCAAATACGCAAACTTTATATGTGGTCAAAAACGAACAAAATAAAAATTAAACTCCTAAGTTTTGTTGCATCCGTAAATATAAGCAAACGCTGAAAGTTTCAATAAAATATCTGTATCCGTTAACGGGTGACGACTGGTTGAACTTTTTGGCAGGTGACCTCATTTGACCTTGGCTAACTCGTTGTCCCTAGATGACCTTGACCTAACAAATTTGAATCAGCATGTCAAAATAATGTGGAAAAAAGTATGCCAAATTTGGGCGCGCTGCCGCGCGCCGTTCGTCCGGTATCCGCGAAAAACATGAGAGGGGCGATTGAAGACCTCCTCCCGAGACAGGACAGGTTAATACACCCATGGTCGAGGGGGGAAGGGTGGCAACCGTCACCCGGGCCGAACTTTCTGGAATAGCTAACGAACCGAACAACGCAACAAGTTCAAATTTGGTGTGAAACATTCTTCAGTGATTTGAGATGGTGTGTAAAACTTGTTGATCGATTTATTATTTCGGTTTCAGGGCGAGCCGGCCACAGGGTCATCTGGCGCCCATATGTGTAAAGCTTGAGAACATAGATCATATCAGGTCACTTATTGGGGATGGGTCAGATGTCATTACTCTAAATGCATCCACGGTTCCTATCTGTTTAAAGGCCAAATTGATTGCCTTGAAACGTGCAGGATTTAGTGTTAGCATTCTGCAGGCTCAATAATTTGCATGCAACTAACTGACATTATTTGATCCGAGGTCAAGGTAATTGTGTTTCTCTATTTACGATTTATTTAAGCCATATTTTTCCATATTTACGACCTTCACCCAATCTCCATATCTCCATATCCGAATCCCAATCTTCCGCTCATAAACTTAAAAATACCACACAGAGATTTTGTATGAGCTACGCATCTTCGTAATGAATACTGAATCATTATCAACGTTGTCCTCTTATTGTGTCAGGCACAGGTCTGCCGAACATAGAAAACATCTGCCGAACATAGAAACGAAGCAATTGCATGGTAGTTGATCCTTATCTCTTTCTAGACATTTGGAACCTGAAACTCACTACTGGACGTTTTGCTTTTGTTAATTATTACTTAGCCATTCAGGTTATGCGTACTCACCCAAACGATGGGTTTTGTCCTAGCCGCCACAATTGATTTTCTGGCAATGATGTTCAGCCAAGCCGAATAAGCGACATCAATTAACAACAAATGAGCTCAGGCTTCCAAGACAATGTGGCTTGTGAGATTCTCGAAGTTGTCCCAAAGTTATCGCTGAACTTAGTTCTCTTCAGATTGTTAGCACCGGGGTCGCATAAATTTTCCTAATTAGTCACGTGATATCACTGCGAGTTGTCGCAAGTAATGAAGCGTCTCACAGATGCCGGCGGCAGTCGTCTAAAGGAACCATACATCATTCACTGCCTCTGGAAGATGCCTTCAGTGGAGAAATAGAGGGACTAAAAGCGAATTGGAAAGGATATTATCCCCTTGAAAGTTTAACCCTTATTGTGATGACATTTTTGGCTTCTAAACAGCCTGCTACTCTACGTCCATCGTCCGCACATAACTTAGGGATGGCTACATCAGGCTTCCTATTTGCTTTAGTCGTGGTAGAAGGGAATTACAATATATTTTCAGGCCAAGGAAGTGCCTTGACATTCCTGTGCCGGTTTCTCCAAGTATTATTGCATGCAGGAAGAACATACATTGTTTTATAGGGGTAACTGAGTGCGTTTTTTCCTTCTCCTTCAAAGGCATTTTCCCCTTGATGCTCTTGATATAAAATATTTATGGAAATAGCCTGGCTAGAGCATGCATCAGTTGAAATGGTTGATTTATCATTCGCTTGTGGTCCCCCGGGCGAAGTACGCACTTTGCATAGCAATAATTTCAATGAAGTCAATGAGCATTAAAACTCACATGAACACTGCAAAGTTGCCAAAGGTAGCCATATATACATATATATATATATATATATATATATATATATATATATATATATATATATATATATATATATATATATATATATATATATATATATATATATATATATACATGTGTATGGGAGATTACACAAGCAAATTTGCCCATGGGAAATAAACGTAAGCAAATGAGTGCATTCAATTGTACGTGTGCTGAAAAGTACGTAGTTGCAAATGTACTTCAGCGCAAAAGTATTTAAGAGCAACTGTTCATGGACTTAAGTTCCAGTGCATTCGCTTAAGTGCACATGCGATACCTACATTTGCTTTACGTAGTACATTTACGATAGGTGCATTTGTTATATGTGATTTTGTGTTCAGGTACATCTGTGCATGCGTACATTTACCATACTTGCTTTTGTGTTCGTACATTTGCTTGCGCGCATTTGAAACACGCACATTTGGTTACGTAGATTTGTTTACGCAAGTCTGTCATACGTACACTTGCGTTTATCAGCATTTGTATGCTTACATTTGCAGGCATATGCCATAATGTTCCTATGCACATTTGCGCTTACGTATATTCGTTCTTACGTACATTTTTATACCCGTTTTCCTTGTACGTATACTTGCATTGACGAGCATTTTATTTGAAGCATTTTTCATTTAAGTACATTTACTCTTGCTTACATTGGTTCGCATATGTATTTGCACTTACGTGAACTTGCGACACGTTACATTTACACATGCGTACATTTGCGCATACGTTCATTTACATTTAAGTATGCTTGCACTTTAGTACAATTCCGCTCACGTACCTTTGCGCTCACGTACAGCTGCGATTACGTATATTTGCTTACGTACATTTGCCCCACGTATATTTATTCCTCGTACATATGTCATTCTCTGGGGCCAAACTAGGATGTGACAGAGGTCGAATACATTTTTAGGGACCCTTACCGACCCCGAAATGAAAGTTCCGGGATTTGAAACGTTTTTTTCGAGAGGGCCACCTTTTAAGTTATTTTTTTAATGTGATGATGTTCTATGTCCTGCTATCGGCCACTGATTATAGGTTTCCATTAGTGGTTCCACAGGCTGATTCTTCTGGGGGACGATAGCATGTGTATAAGACCTAGGAAATTATTGGAATTGAAGAAATGGCTTAGGTCATCTTTTTGTTCACTTATCGGTCCAATGCGTGAAGAGAGCATTATAGCTATAGATTGCATGCTAAAAAATAGACAATGGAAACATTCTTACCTGCCCTATTATTATTGGCTACTACAAACATGGACTAGGTGCATTTTCCCTCACTAATATTGTTTTCGTGAATATATGTGCTTTCCATCAGTGATCAAGACATCGCGCTGGCACAGGTGATAAACTATAAGTTGAATATAGTAAATTACCTATATCTAGCATTACGTTACGCCATCTGAAATGTCCATATTCCTTACTTAGAGAAGTAGTACTAGCTTGAGTCCTGGCAGACTGTAGCACATATTTTACGTCATTTATGAGAGGCTTAATATTTCATTCCATTTCCAAAGCTTTTCCTTCGTTTCGTGATTTCCGTCTGGTGAGAAATCTTAAATAAGATCATCTTAAAATTAGCATACACCTGGACAAACAGTTAAAGCACTCCATTACCAGCCCACGAAACGTTGATGTAAGCTAATGTTGACACAGATTCATCATGTTGATGCAGGCTGTATCAATTTACCTCACAGGTTTTCTCTTACTTCACAAGTGTAGGCTCCACCATGTTATGGAACATTGCGAGCGCGGTGCTGCCGCAAACGATCAAAGCATTTCACTGTTGCAAAGCTGAGGGAGCATGACAATGATAACATATCTACACTTAAAAGTTAGCTAGTGGATGAAAGATGATTAATTAACTCGCGCCCTGGAGGGCCTCGGAAAATTACGCGCATTGGAGGGGGGGGGGCGGATTCCGCCCCCCTAAGATCTCGGCTCCTACTGAGGCTAGAACAACGAAATTCCCAAGCTGGATGGGCACGATAGTGAACTCTGTTGTATGCAAATTGCATGACCTTAGGTCAATATATTCAAGGTCAAATGAGGTCAAATTAGCAAACTATTCTGGTATTACGTGCTTCGCTTGTTATTGTTATGGGCCGCTGTGATTGTGACTAAATGCTTCAAAATTGACATTAATCATGTTTTTGACATTACTAATGACGTAATATAGATGCCAGATCCGCCATTTGACCTCAGGTCACCTATCTAGGAGCACTTTAACAGGTCATTACCTGCTCCAGTTACCGGAACCTGACTGCCCACCCGACTGCTCCGTTGGGCGGCTCAGCACGATCGGCTTCGAAAGAAAGGAGTGAAATACATGAATAAAGTATGGAAATGCTTAGGCACAAAATGACAAACAGTAGATTTCGGGATGTATAGGGAGTAACATGTAAAGTGACATCAATCGCACAACAGTCATTTGCATTTATTGCACATTCCAGTTGACCAAGTTTGGTTCCATTAGCCTGCTATGAACTTGACCTGACTTGACCTCGGCGATCTAACATGACTTCTAAATTACATAGCAAAACAATATGCACCAAACAAGTCGCTAGTGTTGCCAAGAACATTTCCCTTTTGCTAATATACGGGAAGCGCATCAGCCACGATTTTTGTGATCTGGAGCTGCAAATTGATTTTACGTTAACGGCCCCTAACTTCAAAAATGTTCGGCCGATTTTCATGTTTCTTACTTCAAGCAATGCGCAGGTCATTTATAAGCAGGTACGTAGGAAAATTGCGTATATTGACCAATATAATATGGAGTTACGTACGAAAAATCGGATGGATGGGCTGACTTCGCCATCCACCCTCCAGGGCGTGTGCTAACCTGTCATGAGCTTGACCTGACTTGACCTCGGTGACCTGACATGACTTTGAAACAAAATAGCATAACAACATACATCAAACAAGTCGCTAGTTTTGCCAAGAACACTTCCTTTTTGCCAATATACGGGAAGCGTACCAGCGCCGTTTTTTGCGGTCTAGCGCTGATCATTTTTTTTTTGCTTTAGCGACACCTAACTTGAAAAATTATCCGTCAAGTTTCATTTTTCTTCCTTTAAACAACGTGGCGGTCATTCATAAGCAGGCACACAAACAATGGCGTATATAGGCAGGTAAAATCTGGAATTATCTACGAAAAACCAGAGGGGTGGGCGGATTTCGCCCCCCCTCCGTGGCGCGTGTTAAATGATATACAGGTTTGGTCAGCGAATTGACACCATTAAAAAATATATCAACGACTTTCTATATGAACCTCCTCTGTGGCCTCAAAAGCATTCCAACTTGCATCTCGTGAGCCCTTTGACATAGGAACGAAAAATTTCAGTACAAAAAACGGGACCCAGAATCCGGCGCGCACAAATAACTCAGCGCACCAATTTTATCGAAATCGGAGGGTCTGTGATGAACAATTTGTGTTCCACCCTGTTTATCTGTGCGGGAATCGCACTCTTCAGGAAATAGTCAGTAGGAGTTCCATGTTCATAAAGCATGTCTCATGAGCGGGTGAACGTGCAGTAGTTCTGGGTTTTTTGTGCTTAAAAATTACTTCCGCTCCAAAAATATGTTGCATCGTCACCATGCCACAGACGCACGTCGAAAGGAGACGGAAACGCTCTGGAGTCAGAAACGCTCGCGCTTGTTTCTGACTCCAGAAGAGGGTGCCAGGAGCAGCATGTGTGGTACCCATGCAAACTGCTTGCATGCTATTGGATTAAACGCTGTTGAATCGATCATCCCAAGTATCAACTAGATCCGGTTTCCGTTATATAAACAATTAGCCCAATGGATCCTTCGACCTCATGTTCGCATTTAGGGCATGGGTGAAGCTCACAGACATATGTTCGAGGAAATCTGCGAGGGTGGTGTATAAAATTGCACTTTTTCTGGTTGAGTTGGCGGTAAATGACCCATATATGTAGATATATATATATATATATATATATATATATATATATATATATATATATAAAAAAAACAACGGCGACAATGCATATATGGCTTTCGACTTTTATGTAGGTAGGTTACTAGCGGCATCAGTAACCTTTAGGTGAAGAAAGTCGCCTACCCGTCATCATACTTACCGAGCTGTTTATTTTGTTTGCAACAACCATGTATGTACATTGGTCGCACATATACGAGGGAAACAACAGGTTCCCGCCCAATATTGACCAGTGTGACAACTTCTACATTGGTATCACGTTCACAACACGATAGCAACATTCTTTAGCCAATCCTTGAATTCGCTACTGGGGTGGGGAGGGTGGGTGTGTGGTGTGACATTTATGTGAAGCAGAGGAGCGGTATCGTGGTGCAGTAGTAGTTGAACGGCGTGCGAATTCACGCATGTCGGGTGTACTAAAAATGAAGAAGTAGAATACCAAAAAATACATCTAGAAAGACAGTCACACAAGTGCTCAGCTCACCCGGAAGACTATAGCTCTTGTTTTCGCGGCGAAAACGCGCTGCTGTGGAAGATTGCTTCAATTTCAGTCATAGCTGTACTACTTGCAGACTTTATGGGTTGCACTCCAATATCGGTCAAAGTTATAGCGGCGAGAGTTCAGCCAAGCATAATATCGTGAACAATTTCAATTGAATCGCTTCATGTCGTAAGGAGCTGAAGCTGAATGGCCTAGCATCGATTTGGGCTGGAATAATTTGACATCAGCGCGCCTTCGCTGAGTTATGGACGGTACCGCCGGCGCGTGCGTCGACGGGTCAGAGTGCAGACGCCGCGGGACCTGTCGCCGGATCAGAGTGCAGGCGCCGCGGGCCCAGTCGCCGGATCCGCTGGCGCAGCTTCACGCACCGCGTGGCCCACCATCACCAGATCGGATCGCGGGCGCGTTGAAATTGGAGCGCAGCCGACGGGCCGGGAAATTGGCGCGCAATCGCGCACTGTCGATGGTGCAGACGGGTGGGCAGCAGTGTTGATCGCGACCGTCGCCACAGGACCAGTTCATCCGTCGGCGTGCGTCGCGATCGCCACAGCCCCGCCAAATGTGGTGCGCCACAAATCTGCGATATCGGCGGCGGCGACAGGCACCGGCAGAGCGACCCGGCGACCTTTCAATGTCACCGGTGTCACTCGCGGCTGCGCCGTCTCGGGTGGCTCGATTCTGTCGCAACTTCGCCTTCGGCTGACTTAGGTGACGTGTCGAGATAAGACGTCACGCTGGACACCGCTACGCAAGACAGCTGTGACCCGTGAAGGGTAGCAGAGGCCAATTTTACAAATGCTCTGATACAGAAAGCGAAATACAATCCAACAGCATCGAAGGTAGTCTTTTCGAGCAAACTACATTCTAAATGTGGCACATTTCTTTCATTCAAGTCTGTGATTACACGTGATGTCAGTTTTGCTGAGGCCCTGGTAGTAATAATATCCAGCTTCGACATATCCTGCCACTCTTCCTATTTCCAACGAGAGCCACCCTTCCTATCTGAAAGAGAAGAAATGGCAATAAAATTAGATGCCTGACAGCTTCCTGCGTCGTTGAGCAAATTGATATTGAGATGCTTGATTACTTGATGATGGGATTTAATGTCCTTTGTTCGGTGAATTAATCCTAGCATCTCAATTAGAAGAAACGTGGATACAATTAGTTGCTTGATTAATTGATGACGACATTTATTGTGGATGATTCGATGGTGCGCTGACAACTGAACGAACTGGGCACATAGGCGATAGGACGAAGTATGATTTAATGTATCATCAGTGTTTCTAACAGTTCAAAACTGTTTTGCAGTATTTTGAGCTTCCGAAGTTTTGCAATGTTGCTACAAAAAAAGACGGAGCAGAAGCGAAGTCAGCTTGTGGTGCCCAAACTGTGAAGCACCTGTCTGCTATCAAATGTTCTACCGTGAACTTTGTGTACCACTGGTGGTCAAATTCTGTAACCTCGGTCTGCTTTCAGATGTTCCACCGGGAGCTTTGTGCAACATTGGTTCCCAACTTATGAAGCCGCTATATGCTATTTGGTATGGTGCTATTAAATGCGATTTAAAAAATTATATCACGACGATTGTCAAATTTACTCGAAGAATGGACGTATTTTGAATATGCATGATCAAACTTGCAACATGGCGCGCATATATTTCAATTTATCTAACTTTCCAAATTCATCCCAATTTGAATCACTTGGGCACAAATTCAGGGGAAAAAGTCATCTACGATATTATGAATCTAGACAATTTTGCGTATTTTCATGGATTCCAATGTGGCAACGTGAACGCCTACGAACCTACGAATGGACGATGATTTAAACGGAAGCCAATGGGCCATGCTGCGCTCTCAGTTTCGACAGAAACTGAGAGCAAACCAACTGTGGCAGGTTCGCTCGCTGCCCCGGCTCCTCCCTCCATCTCCACCAGGGTCGTCCACATGTCTATTCTCGACTACCTGCCTGGAAAAATATATCTGGACACTATACTGCTTATGGTCAAACGTGCAATGATGCCTAACACTTTGCTTTCAGATATTCATCACCAAAATCAGCTCGAATTAGGTACCTCGGTTCACCCGGGTGGTTTGTTCATTTCATGGCTGCACTATATTGACTGGCGCCACTCCTCGCATACGATAGCTGAATCAAACGAAGTACTTTAACACCAGTGTTTATCGAATATCTCCATTCGGATATGTTAAAAACGGGCACACCGCGGGTCTAAGGTTTCTTTGGATCGAAAACTTCGCTCCAACGCGTACAGGTAGGTAAAGCCGCGATCAGCCTTCTCTGGCGATTTCAGTTGATATAATTTATATCTAGTTGTGATGGCATACGCCTTCGCGCCGCAGGCAGGCCCGTGGCGGGACCAATATTCACACCGTCTCCATGGCAACGACCGACTCTTGTGGCGAAACGCGATGAAAACCCGCCTATTTAGTTGGGAGACTCAAAGCCGGCTTTCACAGTTACGAAACCGCCAGCGCATAATGAATGTCGCCTGTGCAATTCCCCGGTGTAGGTTTCCACGACGTCACATAGCACAGGAATTTGTACATCGACAAAAGTTGCGAGTGTTCCAAACAAACCAAACCGCGATTCGTTGATCCGCAGCTTTCGAAGAATCAACATGTAGGTTCGCACTTTCGTGGATTCGCAAAGTATCTTGTGCACTTTCTGCAAGATGAAACACAAATAGTCTAACAGCAAGATCAGCAGCCGCATAAGAGATAATACCTCTTCGCACAACATACTCGGCATGGTAAACTATGATACAATCCGAAGGGTTTTGCAAGGTATTTTTATCGCGGGTACAGCCCCAATGGTGAGAGTAAAAGGTGAACAGGTAGAACGACGGCTGGTTCTGAGATGGGCTGGCCGGGCCCATCTCCAGATCGGACCAGTGCCTCGTGCCTGTCTCGCCGAGCTAGTGTCGGCGAAGAGCGTGTATGGCCAATACTTCCTCGTGACGCGGCTCACGCGACTACCATCGAGTCGTGGGTGGTATGTACTGCACGAATGGCACATACTGCCTCGTGACACGGCTCACGTGACTACCATCGAGTCGTGGATGGTATATACCGCACGAATGGCACATATTGCCTCGTGACACGGCTCACGCGACTACCATCGAGTCGTGGGTGGTATGTACCGCGCGAATGGCACATATTTCCTCGTGACGCGGCTCACGTGACTACCATCGAGTCGTCGGTGGTATGTACCGCACGAATGGCACATATTTCCTCGTGACGCGGCTCACGTGACTACCATCGAGTTGTGGGTGGTATGTACCGCGCGAATGGCACATACTGCCTCGTGACACGGCTCACGCGACTACCATCGAGTCGTGGGTGGTATGTACCGCGCGAATGGCACATATTGCCTCGTGACACGGCTCACGCAACTACCATCGAGTCGTCGGTGGTATATACCGCGCGAATGGCACATATTGCCTCGTGACGCGGCTCACGTGACTACCATCGAGTCGTCGGTGGTATGTACCGCGCGAATGGCACATATTTCCTCGTGACACGGCTCACACGACTACCATCGAGTCGTGGGTGGTATGTACCGCGCGAATGGCACATACTGCCTCGTGACGCGGCTCACGTGACTACCATCGAGTCGTCGGTGGTATGTACCGCGCGAATGGCACATATTGCCTCGTGACACGGCTCACGCGACTACCATCGAGTCGTGGGTGGTATGTACCGCACGAATGGCACATATTGCCTCGTGACGCGGCTCACGCGACTACCATCGAGTCGTCGGTGGTATGTACCGCGCGAATGGCACATATTGCCTCGTGACACGGCTCACGCAACTACCATCGAGTCGTCGGTGGTATATACCGCGCGAATGGCACATATTTCCTCGTGACGCGGCTCACGTGACTACCATCGAGTCGTCGGTGGTATGTACCGCACGAATGGCACATATTGCCTCGTGACGCGGCTCACGTGACTACCATCGAGTCGTCGGTGGTATGTACCGCGCGAATGGCACATATTGCCTCGTGACGCGGCTCACGTGACTACCATCGAGTCGTCGGTGGTATGTACCGCGCGAATGGCACATATTTCCTCGTGACGCGGCTCACGTGACTACCATCGAGTCGTCGGTGGTATGTACCGCGCGAATGGCACATATTGCCTCGTGACACGGCTCACGCGACTACCATCGAGTCGTGGGTGGTATGTACCGCGCGAATGGCACATATTGCCTCGTGACGCGGCTCACGTGACTACCATCGAGTCGTCGGTGGTATGTACCGCGCGAATGGCACATATTGCCTCGTGACGCGGCTCACGCAACTACCATCGAGTCGTCGGTGGTATGTACCGCGCGAATGGCACATATTGCCTCGTGACGCGGCTCATGCGACTACCATCGAGTCGTGGGTGGTATGTACCGCGCGAATGGCACATATTGCCTCGTGACGCGGCTCACGCGACTACCATCGAGTCGTGGGTGGTATGTACCGCACGAATGGCACATATTGCCTCGTGACGCGGCTCACGCAACTACCATCGAGTCGTGGGTGGTATGTACCGCGCGAGTGCTCGCGGTGTCCGCCGCCAGTCTAGGACGGTTTCACGGCACGGCTGGGGGCTTGCCGTTTTCACAACTTTGTATTCGAAACCCATATATTTGACATGAAATATCATTGACAACCAGCTTATAGGCCTCAAGTTGCACTACATTGGGGTCCCGACCCACGCTGGATTAGGCGTTGGCTTCACAGATTACACTGGTCTGCGTGATTTATAAGGTCAAGGGTGTCTCAACTGTTTTTAGGTCAGTTTTTCATGCTGATTCCGAAAATAGCATCCGTTTTGCTCGATTAGCTCGATTTTTAAAATATGTGATTTCAGTCATATGAACCAGAACATTGCTCTGACTAGTTTACCAATGAAAGCGACAGAAACACAAATAAAGGTTTAAACTCCAAACAGTTGGACCGTAAATGTATTTAGAGCGCATCCGAACAGTACACACTACTGCGGAATAAATGGCCTTTTCAGGGACTTCCGACTGTGTTGAGTAGATGGGACATCCCTCTTCAGGCACCAACAACAGTCCGCCAGAAAGTTCACATCCCACGGACCTTGATAGCGTTCTTCCATCACCCGTATGTCTTTGTGGAAGCGTTCTCCCTGCTCTTCATTGTAATCTCCACAGTTAGCTGAGAAATAATCTAGATGGGACCTAACGAAGTGCATTTTTACCGACATCCGAGCACCAAGTTGCTGAAAACTGATCAACTCATCGACGACCTTCACGTATTCCGCACTTCTGTGATTACCCAGGAAGTTGGTGATGATTGACCTCAAGGCCAGCCATGCAGAGAGCTCAGGCTGTTCCAGACATTCTTCGAATCGAGTATCCTTCATGAGCTCGCTTATCTGTGAACAGTCGAATACACCAGCCTTCAGCTTCGCTCTGCTCATATGAGGAAATTTCTGTCCCAAAAATGCAAATCCTCGTCCTTCTTTATCCAGTGCTTTCACAAGATTTTCGTCAAACCGAGTTTGATATGGAGTGGTGGAAGTAGGATTTTCTGTGGTTCAACCAGGGGGGGGGGGGTGACTGCACGTTGTGGGAGCCAGGTTCAAGTGCATGCCTGGATGGACGGTCGTGTTGTACATAGTGGTGTTTGTCAGCCCGACTGTCCCAGGGGCATAGAAAGCATGGATATTTCGTGTAGCCGCCCCGCAGCCCAAGGACGAGACCTACTACCTTGAGGTCACCACAGATCAGCCAACCATGCTCTTCGTTGTTCAAAACAGACAACAAACGTTCCATGCTGTTATGCGTTTCCCTCAGTTGCACGGAATGTCCAACAGGAATCTGCGCGAACTTATTGCCGTTGTTCAGAAGAACTGCCTTCAGACTCATACTCGAGGAGTATATGAACAGCCTCCATTCTGCCGGGATGTACTCTTTACCCATTGCTTCTACTAGGCCCGCGATGTTGTAGTAGACTAGAGAATGTTTTTCGTCGAAGGTAAAGTATTCTTTGAATTCTTTTTCGCGATTCCGATACCAATAGAATGTCGTTTCAGGCGCCATCAAACGTTTCTCGCGGAGCCGTGAACCCAGCAGCTGAGCAGATTCCTTGGACAAGTTCAGGTCCCTCGTGAGGTCATTGAGCTCAGCTTGGTTCAACGGTACCGGTCGATCGTTCTCGGTCGGTTCATATGCACCAGACGCGTCTGCATCCATTTCATCCCCACTAGAGTCGGAAGATGACTCGATGTCGACATCGGGTTCAGGGATTGGGACATCTGGACCATGAGTGACTGGCTTAATGGCTGATGGCACATCCGGATATTTTACATGCTTTTGTTTCTTTCGATTTACTCCTTTCAGATCTGTCGTACAATAAGAGCACTCGGTGGTATGATCCTTTCCCTCCCGCCACACCATGGGAATGCCGAACGGCATGGATTTCCGGGTCTTGTTCTTCCAGGCTCGTAGGTCTTCCACACATGACTTGCAACAGATATGAGGGGCAAACGGCTTGTCCTGATCACCAAGTTTCACACAAAATATGCGTGGTAACTGTTTTTTACAAAGTCGGTTATGCTATCTTTGACGTAGTGTGAAAACTTGAGCTAATCGAGAAAATGGATAGTATTTTCGGATTCAGCACACGAAGATTGTATTAGAACACTGACAAACTTCCGACCTTTTGAAAAAATGGTTTTGAAACGCAGGCCAGTGTTATCTGTGGCGTCGGCAATTAGTGATACATCTGAACATACCCCACTGAGAAATGTGTACTCTTGTTTATCTTTCACCCCATTGTAATTGCACACCTTCAGATAGGTGTCATGATATAAACACCTAAATATTTTGCACCACGCTGAGAAAATGTATAATGCAACAGTAAGGTTGATTACAACAGACGTTGTGATGATAGTGATTATGCGTTTCAGTGCATTTGGTTGTATAAGTGACCTAAGCTTGTTCTGTCTTGAAATGTATTGTGTAGTGTGTGTGTATGAAATGTATGTTTCATTTAAATACTTCACCTTCAATGATTCAGGGTGTGAAAGTAGTAATTCGTCCTCATAATGAGGTCAGAATATTACGCGATTCATGATGATCCAGATTGATGAACCAGATTCTCTGGTTACATTGCATCGTATTTGAATAAAAGCAAAACATACATTAGACGCGTTGGTCATGCTTCGTTAAGACCTATCCGGTAGTAGCTGTACATTCTCTGTAGGCCTCATAGTTCCTGATATCATGAGGAAGTCATCTCCTCCGTCTCGACAACGGTGGAAGCAGAGGCCTGAGGCGAATCAAAGTTTTCAAACAGTCCCTTGTTGTGAACCAATTTTTGTGTCAATCTTATCGCATCGCTCTTCACGATATTTCCTCAACAAGAATGTGCTAAACCTCGTCACTTTCGTGTATTCTTCACCATTGGCTATTTGTGGTAATCATGTCAGTGTTCTGTATTTGGCTGTTATTAGCCGATCGCCCAACCGGTCAGCGGATCTATGCGCAGCTAGGCCGTCTCCTTCGTCTGGACTGTTCGGATCACGCGGTGGTTGAGGAAGCGAGGAACTTACGGAATAACGAGATAAGGACAGGCAGGGGAGGGGTTTGTTCCTTTTTGACCTTGGATCTTCTATACTGTTGAACATAATTGTTGGATGGGAACGAGATTTCAAGCGAAGTTGATGTAGATTTTCAGCTTAATCGGGGTACATTCACGATTCACAGTTACGTGCGTTCTATAGAAAATGCAGCCCCATGCACTGCGTAGCACGAATTCCACATTGAACGCGTCGCAGTGACGATGCTTCTTCTCATGGTCACGACCACTTTTAGGCTGGAGGAACATGTGAGAATTTTGGTGACAGGGGCATACATTTGCCAAATGGACTATTTTCCCCTTCCTGCAATTGACTGATTGCCTATTTTCGACGAAGATGATAAAGTAATTTGTTTTTTAAAATAATGAAGCTGATCTTGTTGTTCTTCGGGGAGTATTTCACACAATTTTCGTCCTCGATGTTATTCCATCACGGCTGGCCGATAAAAGATTGCTGTGTTGTTGTTCCGTCATATGATGGATGGCGGCCGGCTGTTCGCGAGCTCTGCAATCCCCGACAACACAGCGGTGGACGTGTTGTTGGTTATTCTTATTCTATGCTTTTCCTCCATGCTAAAGTTTGCAATTTTGTGCTAATGACCGTTCGGGATGGTACACAGCAAAAACAAACAGGTTTGCTGGTATGTTCGCAGAACGTGTTGTCACTGACTCGACTAGGTATTGAGAACGAAGTGATAGCTCAAGTCACAAGCACCAGTTTCCCCAGTTTAGGGGCCATGCGTTGCCAGAACCCTTGAGTTGTTAACGCCCTTTGCGGTTCTGGTAACCTTAAATTGGTGGAGACCTTGAATTGTCAAGTCACCTTCCCCCTGAGGTCAATGCAAAGATGGGCTGCATCCAGATTAGACAGTGGCTACACTTATTCTCAATTAATTATTGGCTATGCAATGCGCAGGGTTATTACTTAAATTCACAGATTGTTTCGGGGGCGGGAGATGCTACTCCTCCTATCATCTCCACCGCCTAATCCGCAACACCTGGGTTTACAGCTCGAAAGTTTTCAGGGCCCCAGAAGTTCTCGAATCCCTGAGATTTTAGCCCCGTCCTTCCCCACCTGCCTGTAGTTCCAGGGGCCTATGAGTTGACAGGACCAGCTGAGTTGTCAGGACCCCCGGGTCCCCTGGCGCTCTAAGGCCCAATGCGTTGAGTAGCAGGGCCCCATGCTGTGCCGGACCCCTTGAGGTTCGAGGTCGCTCTGAGTCATCGTGGCCGCTCAGAAGAGGGGCGCCAAGTGGCAAAGCCTCAATGTCGTTTAGGTGATATTTTAATTCAGACCCTTTGGGAGGCAGCGTGAATATTCAGAAAATTGCAGTGAATCAAAACCTGGTGTTGGCTTACGCGTTACGGTCAGAACTAATGAAGTGTAAGTGAGTGACCAGTCAACGTTCTTAAACGAAAAACTTCCACGAAATGTATTTGTCATCAAACCGTGGTTTCTCATCGGTTCCTACCATTATCCGGTACGTGCCACCAACTGGGAATGCCCAAATGCTACGAAAGGTACAGAAGTCAGACATGGCACGGACACGCTGCTCACACATGGCACGGACACACTGATCACATATGGCACGGACACACTGATCACATATGGCACGAGCACACTGGTCACGCATGGCACGGACACACTGATCATATATGGCACGGGCACACCGATCACATATGGCACAGACACACTGATCACATATGGCACGAGCACACTGGTCACGCATGGCACGGACACACTGATCATATATGGCACGGGCACACTGGTCACGCATGGCACGGACACACTGATCATATATGGCACGGACACACTGATCACATATGGCACGGACACACTGATCACATATGGCACGGACACACTGATCACATATGGCACGGACACACTGATCACATATGGCACGAGCACACTGGTCACCCATGACAAGGACACACTGATCATATATGGCACGGGCACACCGATCACATATGACACGGACACACTGATCACTTATGGCACGGACACACTGATCACATATGGCACGGACACACTGATCACATATGGCACGAGCACACTGGTCACGCATGGCACGGACACACTGACCACATATGGCACGGACGCACAGTCTCCTATTCCAGAGCCGTCTGCCGGTCCCATCCGCACAAAGCACAGCACCCGCCGTGGCCGGCGCTCGATAAAATGAGATGAGATGCCGCCTACGTGGTACGTCACGGCCGGGGCAGCCGGCCTGCCAGCTGGACAACTGACTGGCGGAAAACTACGAACAGCTTTAGCACCTGCTGAAGTTCTCAACTGCTGTGCAATCAGGGCGATGGACTGATTCAGGAGTTTTCAGTACTGGACCTCCGCCCGCTAAACGATTACCAGATGAAGTTCACCGCTATAATATGCACTGCAAATTGCCTTACGTGTTGCATAGAAACTCACCTTAGAAATGGCGATACCAGCCCCACCTCCTCTGTCGCCTTCCCCAAAGCCATCATTTCTCCGTATGTCCGGTAAATCTAGGTTCTTCACAACTTGCCGATGCTTCGGTGCACGTTGATCTCAATTAGCGACATCTTGCCATTCTATGAAGTTTGTTCTTGGTTTCTCTTTAGTGTCACCATAACCAGCTTTATGATTATGGACCCTTCTGGGGCCGTTCTTGCACAGTGTCTCGCATGGTCCGTAAATGATTCACGTCCTCTAAACTAATTTTATCGTGCCTTCATTTAAATAATGACAAATAAACGACCGGCTGCAGCATGAATATCATGAACAACTCTGTGCCGTCTTTCATGCCGCTGTCGTGGTCGCCACGTGGCTGTGGAACACTGTTAAATGATTTCCAGTTGGACCATTTTGTCATTGTCCCCGGATCAGACAAGAATTACACCAGGAAGTATTGGTCGCTGTTCCGTCACCGTTGAGGCGATACAAATCTGGGGTATGATTTACACGCGTAGTCTCCGTTTTGTCCCCGCCCCACCGAATAGGCATTTGTGCTAAGGCAGTCTAATCATGCACCAAGGTGGCCAAGGTGGTGCAATCAAAGTATTTCCGAAAAGCCAATGCAAGGCGAGTTTTTTCTTTAAATCCCACTTTTTCTCCTTCACATCTTCCTCCTGTTTATAACGTTTTCGCACACGGCGTAGCATCACTTGAAAATAGCAACTACAAACATGAACAAAATGTTAAGAATTCATACCTCCAAAACAAACATTTTGTCACCATCTGTGGAAAATGAGATGAACATGCCACAAGTTTGACAGTCACCACCACGTTGTCTAACACGCTAACACGTCCGAATGACAAGGTTTCTTGGCATGAGATTTGTCCATGATCAATCTATTCCCCCCTCACTGAAGCATATTCCTCTGCGTTGTTCGTACTAGCTCCTGATGCGCGAGAGCGGACTGCCCCAACTAATCTCATCCCCTTCCCATTCAGTTCTTAATAGCCTACAGTCTGATTTCTTCGCAAGATACTGCAAGGACACCTATTTATCGAAAGCCAAAAATGAAAAACAGCAAACACTCCTGTCTTCTATCGAGCGCCCTTAAGTTGCTTGCATTTTCATCGATGAGTGTTCAGGATGTTCGAAGTGGTTCATTCTACTGCTTACGCAATGGTTCATTCTACTGCTTACAAATACAAAATGGTTCATTCCACTGCTTGCAAATATCGAGTTGCTTGAAACCACGGAAGTAAGAGTGACAAAATATAGGAACTTGGCCTTATCCCGTGAACGCAACTCTTGTACGTATTTTGAAGACAAATATTTCGAAGTCTTCGTTGGATACCTGCAGCTACACGCTGTACCTAAGCTCTCGACCAAAAATGCTTAATATCAGTAAGGGCAGATTCCGTTACCCAAAGTGGAGCACGTTAGGCGTATTTTGCGTCAGCATTGAAAATTCGGGCAATTATATATGACAGAATGATGATAATTGGATATTAATGTATAGTTTGCTCCTCAAAAACGTATCAAGATATATCGAGGCGGATGCAAGACCCCAAAAATGCGGACGTATGTTTTAATATTTATCTTCAGCCCGAATTCCGGATGCCAATGACAACCAGAAGAACAATGTTTCAGAGAAAGTGAAGTGAAAGTGCCGGGAGGTCAGAAGTAAAATGAGTGACCAACGTATGCAAGTGAATATGAAGCAGCGTTGCACCCTTGGTGTCATGTACCAAATATACGATTCCGGAAAAAATACTTCGCCTCAGAGGATGAGACCGGCCACAGTAAACTAACACATCATTTTGCATAATAATAGATAAACGTATCCTTCGCATTGAGGCTCAAATGGAACAAGTGCTTGCGTTTTCAGCATTTCACGAAACGCTTCTCGCACCGACGCACAATTCTCGGGCCGCCACCGATAATTTTGATAATTTTTTTTCGTACTGCTTCTAAGATACATGATATCATTTCATGCTGTTATTTGTTGTACTGAGAGATACCATTCATATTCGGTTAATATGGGACCGAACATACCGGAAGTGTTATTAGCACGTGTGTCGTAAGTGTCGTTGGCACGCGTACCATAAGTGTTGCTCATACTTGCGAAAGTGTTATTGGCACCTGTACTATAGATGCTGTTGCTGTCACGAAGCTATCATGACATCAGTTAAAGTGAAGCTTCATATTTGAGATCAACCAGTCCGGAAACAACCCTGTGGCAGATATGAATATGTTCGGAGACAACCTTGTGTCAAAGATAGGTCAGTTCAGAGACTGTCATATGTCGAAGACCAATCCATCCGGACCTGTATCAGGGATAGGCTGATCAGGAGACGACCGTGAGTCGGAGACCAATCATTCCGGAGACCATCCTGTGTCGGAGACTGGTTAGTTCTCAGGCAGCCTTGTGTCGGAGATCGATCCCCATCGGAGATGAAACCTTCCCCCAAACACATGCGCATAAGTCACGAAGCAGCTTCATATTTACCAGCGAGCGAGCGCTAGAATGCCCACCCCGACGCGGCTCCAGCTCGATATGTGGCGGCCCGATATTTGCTATCGATCGAGTAATTAGAATCAAACATGAATAATACTGGTAGTCAAGTGCACGTCTCTCGCAGTGGCGTATACGTACCTAATACTGTCATTAAGCAGAGTGGGCGGCTCGCCCCACCGTCGTCATTAGGATTTCAGGCTGCCGTCGGGAAACACACTCCCAATCCAGACGAACCGACGTCATTGGGCTCCGGTATGGGAAAGCACACCCAATTCTGACCAGCCGTCGTCACTGGGACGCCAGGCTCACGTCTGGAAATAATCTCCCAATCCCGGCCAGCCGACGTCCTTGGGATGTCAGACCCCCGTCTGGAAAAAAAAAATATCCCAATTCCGACCAACCGTCGTCCTTGAGATGTCAGACTCCCGTCGGGCGCACACTCCCAATCCCGGCGAGCCGACGTCCTTGGGATGTCAGACTCCCGTCGGGGGCACACTCCCAATCCCGGCCAGCCGACGTCCTTGGGATGTCAGACTCCCATCCGGGGCACACTCCCAATCCCGGCCAGCCGACGTCCTTGGGATGTCAGACTCCCATCGGGGGCACACTCCCAATCCCGGCCAGCCGACGTCCTTGGGATGTCAGACTCCCGTCGGGGGCACACTCCCAATCCCGGCCAGCCGACGTCCTTGGGATGTCAGACTCCCGTCGGGGGCACACTCCCAATCCCGGCCAGCCGACGTCCTTGAGATGTCAGACTCCCGTCGGGGGTACACTCCCAATCCCGGCTAGCCGACGTCCTTGGGATGTCAGACTCCCGTCGGGCGCACACTCCCAATCCCGGCCAGCCGATATCCTTCAGGCGGCCAGATGCCGGCGGCACGTGCTGGTCATTTCGACCGGTGACCTACACAGACGTGACCCAGGTGGGGAGCTGCGGTTATAGGGCGTGATAATGCAGACACCTGGCCATCAGATCAGTGGCCACACGACTAGTGATCCAACACACTCAATCATCGCCAGAATGAAGTAGTGAAGGTCAGGTGCGCATCAATTTTTAAAACCACTGAGAGGATCTTCACACTGCGAAGTAGGTGCGAACAGAGCAATTAGTCGGTGGGCTTGTGGGGGCGGTGGTACAGACCACCCTTTGTGAAAGGTCTTACACAAACGATACCACATGCTTCTCACCCGTTTTGACGATTTTCGAGAAAAAATAGAGCTTTCTATTTTGCTTCGAATCTCTTTTTCCAAACACCGCAAATATGAGCGCTACATGACCAATGTAGTCGATGCGCCCTAGAACCCTAACAGCTAACTCCAAATATCGCAAACCACCCTACATTTTCATTCGAATTTTTTTCACACCAAGCAAGTCACAAATGAACTCAGTGCGTACACTTACAAATTACTTTGGTTTCCCTTACATTACTTGTCAAGAACTCAATTGCTTCATTATCAGTATTCTCTTTAGAGGAATTTGTTGTGTCTCTGTACTGTTCCACATGGAGGAGGAACGACTTCCGTCACCTCCTTTCTTAAGATTCACTCTTAATGTCTCGGAACAGTAACGAGCCGTCGTTCCGTAATCTCTCTAGTATTACTAAACACAGTAGATCAGGGTGTAAGAACGTGAGGAACTCCGGAATGTTATCGCAAGGTCCTGAGTCGTACGAAGGCTGATGACCTCTAAGCATAAGTTGATGACCCGTAAGGCGCAATGATACAATTTAATATTGTTTGAGGCGGTGGAGGCCGACTGAACATTGGTATCTCAAAAGACAGTGCTTAAGAGTTTAAGGATGCTGTACTTTGGAAATCTGTCCATAACACTAGATCCAGAATTCAGTCCAGAGCTGGTGTGATTGTGATGTGTCTGTACTTCGATCATAATGAACATTTCCCTGAAGCACGCTAATGCTATCTCAGCTGATGTTAGCCAGCTTGACTTCGATGTATCTGCCACAGCCGGGTGTACACGATGCAAAAATGAGATGCTTGCTTTTGGACCAAAGTTGAAAACCTTACCATGATGCAATTTTTGGGGGCTGGAGCAGGATATGTCATGAACATTGATTTGCATGATTGTATTTAGTGTTTTAACCCGCGCCGTCTTTCCTGTCAAATCCTCCCACCCCGTCTCGGGGGGGGGGGGGGGGTAGACAACTCCAAACTAAGCATCGCACGAAAACGAAAGAGGTGTCATCGGAAAGCGGTCGACAAGTAGGGTCCGGGTCCACCCCTCCAAAAAATTCCACAAAAGTGACGTCACCAGGGAGCTAGATTTTCACGACGTTTAACGACTTACATTATGTTTTTTTACTCTGGGGAGTTCATTTTGGGGATATATGAGAAAAAAACATTTTATTTGGAATGAAAAAAGGACAGCGAAATCGGCCAGGGCTATAATTTGTTGCCTCACCCCCCACCCCACCCCCCCCAACAAAATTGTAATACAAAAATGAAATTTCAAAATTTTAAGTTTTGAAGTTTTCTTAAATTTTCCCATTCCAATGGGTAAAGCAGACCGAAAAACGTTGTTGGAAGTCAGCCTGGCCTAATAAAAAATGCCTACTTTACCCAGAATCCTGTGTTTGATGTGCAATATGGCAAATACGCAAAATTTATATGCAATCAAAAACGAAAGAAAATAAAAAATTCAAGTCGGACGTTTTGTTGCATCCGTAAAGATAAGCAAACGCTGAAAGTTTCATTAAAATATCTGTATCCGTTAAAGCGCGACGACTGGTTAAACGTTTTTGGAGGTGACCTCACTTGACCTTGACTAACACGTTGACCCTAGATGACCTGACCTAGAAATTTGGAATCAGCATGTCAAATTGATGTGGGAAAAGGTATGCCATATTTGGGCGCGCTGCCGTGTGCTGTTCCTCCGCTATCCGCGAAAAACCTGGGGGGGGGGGCGGTTGAAGACCCCCCGAGACGGGATGGGTTAGTGTATTATCTGAACATTGATGATGGGAAGAAAACTTCACGTGGAAATAAATGTGTCATCAAAATAATTATAGAAACGTATTGGATTACGAGCGAGGACAAAGATATAATTCATCTACTCTGGTGTATATATTATGCGAAGATTGATTTGAGCTGTCAGATCAGGCCTGGTCATACATTCGGTCTGGTGAAGAACGCTTGACCTCTTTGTTGAAGGAAAGATACTTGCGGCGGCACTCCAGCGCGCAGGCAGCTTACTCAACACTTCGCACCTCAGTTGGCGCTGGGCAACAGTCCTGACGTGGACAAACTGCTGGATTTGTGTCCTTAGGTGTCGAATTCCATACCATAGAGGGCTGGCGATTTTTATTTCTCCCTTCAGTAATGTGAATTGTTAAATACATTGCATCCGAAATGAATTCAACTCTGTGCACATTCATCAAGGCGAGTGGCTTTGGGCATACCCAAAGCAGTGCTCCTATATTTTATGCGTACGAAGATTCGATTGCGCTATGCGCACTCTTTCTCTCTCGTTCATCCGCAATTGCGCCACATATAATCGAACACGCTATTACTGTTTACATTTCAAACATATTTCCATCGTGGAATAACCCTCCGACAAAAAAAGGAAAAGGAGAAAAAAAGAAGAGAAAAAGCAGAAAAAGAAAAACGAAAAAAGGAAAAGAAAAAGAAAAAGAAAAAGAAAAAGAAAAAGAAAAAGAAAAAGAAAAAGAAAAAGAAAAAGAAAAAGAAAAAGAAAAAGAAAAAGAAAAAGAAAAGAAAAAGAAAAAGAAAAAGAAAAAGAAAAAGAAAAAAAAAAAGAAAAAAAAAAAAAAAAAAAGAAAAAGAAAAAGAAAAAGAAAAAGAAAAAGAAAAAGAAAAAGAAAAATGAAAAGTAAAAGAAAAAGAAAAAGAAAAAAGAAAAAAGAAAAAGAAAAAGAAAAGAAAAAGGAGAAAAATAAAAATAAAAATAAAAATAAAAAGAAAAAGAAAAAGAAAAAGAAAAAGAAAAAGAAAAAGAAAAAGAAAAAGAAAAAGGAAAAGGAAAACGCAAAGAAAACGACGAAGAAAAAGGAAACAAAAAGGAAAAAGTGGTGAATGAACGTAAAAAATGTTTGGAAGCAGATTACGCGAAGAGAACACTTTAATCGGGATGTTGTTACGCCCGAACGGATGGTCAGTTGTCCACAATATTAGTTCTTAACATGCGCCTCTGAAGAGGGCCTCTGAATAATTACACGCACTGGAGTGGGCGGATTACACCCCTCTAAGATGTCGGCTCCTATTACGGCTAAAGCAACGAAATTCACAGGGTGGATGGGCACGATATTAAAGCATTTTGTGTGCAAATTTCATGAACTTGGGCCGATATCTTCAAGTTCAAATTAGGTCAAAATAGCAAAATTTTCTGGTTTTGCGTGGTTTGGCTTGTCATTGTTGTGGATCGCTGTGATTATGTATAAATGCTCCAAAATTGGCATTAATGATGTTTTGGACATTACTAATGATGCGACACAGATGCAATATCCGCCATTTGACCTCAGGTCACCTATATAGGAGCACTTTAGCAGGCCATTACCTGCTCCAGTTACCGGAACCGGGCTCCTTTGGGCGGCTCGGCACAATCGGCTTCGCAAACATAGGAGTGAAATACATGAATACAGTATGGAAACGCTTAGGTGCACAATAACAAACAGCATATTTCCGGATGTGTAGGGAGTAACATTCATATGGACCTCGATCGCATGACATTCATTTGCATTTGTGACAACATTCCATTAGCCTGTCATGAACTTGACCTGACTTCACCTCGGTGACCTGACATGACTGAAACAATATAGCATAACAGTATACATCAAACAAATCGCTAGTGTTGCCAAGAACACCTCCTTCTTGCCAACATACGGGAAGCGCATCAGCACCGATATTTGTGGTCTGGTGCTGATAATTGTTTTTTACTTTGACGACCACTAACTCGAAAAAAAAATAATTTCGGTCGACTTTCATTTTTCTTACTTTAAAGAACGTGCCGTTCAATTCTAAGCAGGTACACAAACAATGGCGTATATCCGCCGGTAAAATCTGGAGTTATCTACGCAAAAACAAAGGGTTAGGCCGATTTCGCCACCCTCCCCCTCCAAGGCACGTGTTGAGTCACGAGTTCTTCTTTGTTATCAGGGGCGTTATTCATTCATTGAGTATCGACCGCATGTCACATTGGTACCTGAACGGGCACGCAATTAAGCAGACCTCTTGCTTTGCGGTGTTGGAGGCTTCGTGACTGAAAGGCAGTGTATTTGTTGACCGTTACATGTTTATCGCCGCATGACTCGATACGCGTACATCATCCTGGCGCGTGGCCACCGCGCCGCACGGTAATGCCAAGAATACAGTGGTATGCTGTGCCGCAGCACACGGCAGCATGCTGTGCCGCAATGCTTCAACGGATACCGCGGTACTATCGGATGCTGACATTGAAAGTCGGCTGCCGCAATGCAGTACTTGTATGTGCTCCCTGTGGATTCTCGCTGCAGTTGGTGGAGAAACAGAACACTGGAGCGACTTCACAGCTCACGACCTAGATATGCCACTACTCCCAGAGCTCGAGGAAGTCTAACGTCAGTGTAATCGACGGTCGATTATCGAGTTCCGGCGCATTGAAAACTTTTTCTCATGCCACGACTCGGGTTGGATGTGTGCTTCATGATGGATTATTGTTCGCTGCCTTGCGAAAGTGAATAATGGCACCATTTGCGGCTTTCCCGGCTCTGCATTTTAGCCGCACGATACCACCATTCAACTTCCGAGTCGAGGCATCGCGTTATACAAAGGAAGCTTCACTCACGCAGATTAAAGAGTGGACGCAAAATCGTTCTTTTAAACCTCTCAAGCATCCCCTGTAAGTTTCTCACACTCAGCCTCGCATGGAGGTTGGGGAAGGGTGTTGAGAAGATTCTCTCTAATTTTCAAACTAAGCGGAGCATTTCCGTGACCCAGATAACATTGAATCTCCCCATACGAGGAGGGCCTGACAATTGCGTCATGTTTCAATTTAAGATAATTTTGTGAGACCCAAGATTGCTTTTTTATCAGAAAATATAAATTTGCTACAACATCGAATATTTTCATTTCAGTAAAGACAGATAAAACTCACGCAATTTGATAAAACAAAATACCCAGCGAATGTTACAAACGTCATTGGGTGTCATGAGCGGACATAATACCATTGGCGCCGCTCTGGTGGTGGGTTTCTGAAGGAACACCACCAGAATGAGTTTGCATTGATAGATGCCATATTCTAGTTTGTACTGGAAGAGCAAGTAATTTCGAATAACCAAATTCCAACGAAATTTAAACAAGCTCCCTTGTGAGATGTAGTCCGTTTTATTATCACATCATTTCACCTCTTCAAATTGAAATAGTATAAATTGTTGACTCAACTTCTTGTAATATAACTTGTAATGTGCAGCCAATTTACAATGTTTTTAACTGAGCGGAAATCGAACGTGCTACACTTTGCGATCGCCTGCAATATCTTCCATGCAGAATTTAATACCCTGGAAGTGTTGTATTACTTTTCAGGATTTGTGCTCCGTTATCATATGGTATGTAGATAAATGGTATATCAGATGTTCTACACTAGATAAATAATTTTAAATGGTATGAAATAAACCGTCATAAAATCGGGGCTGCTTCTGAAGCCATACTCGACAAATTTTCCAAATGGATATCTCACACTGCATGTTTCACATTTTGAACTAAAGTTCTTTCATTATTGAGGTTCTGGCATGGCTCGATAGACGTCAAGTGCCGATAATTGTTGCCCAGCCTCCGCCGAACCGCCGAGCGGCGCCAAGGCAAAATGAATGTTACTTGATCAACGCCAAACATCATCGGTTCAGCCACGCCGAAATTGTGAATGGGAAATTCACTACTGTAGATGCATTTTTTGCATTTAACGTCTATGAGCGTAAACTTCTTAAACAGTATCGATGGAACCTGTCGGCCTCAACTCATATGGTGTCATAAATCACGCCAGGCCCATCGCCTATCGCACCATGTAAAATCCGCCTGTAACTTTAGCATTGAGGTCCATGGACAATCAGGGATTGTTTCCGCGTCCGTCCATATCACGGTCGGTGGGCAGCTCACCGCCTGTGGCGTATGGATACCATAATACAGTTCCAGAATACTATTCGCAAGGTAACAATATGTGCAATATATAAGTGCAAGTGGCACTGAAATTGAAATCTGAAGGCAAACCAACTTTAATGAAATGCATTTCGCATTTATGGAGGCAGTGTCTCATAACTTGTAACTATGTGCCTTGCGTACACACAATGGTGAGCATCCGGGTGAGCTTGTCGCGGCCGCATATTTCAGAGTTCTTCAATGACATCAGGAACCTACCTGCTTTCTTTCCTTAACACGCGCCCTGGAGGGTCTCTGAAAATAACGCGCATTGGAGGGGGCGGATTCCGCCCACCATAAGATTTCAGCTCTTATGAAGGCTAGAGCAAAGAAATTCGCAAGGTGGATAGGCACCATAGTGGACTTTATTGTGTGCGAAGTTCATGGCCTTAGGTCAATATCTTGAAGGTCAAATGAGGTAAAATAACAACAACACAAAATCTGGTTTTGCGTGGGTTGGCTTGTCATTGTTATGGATGGCTGTGATTGTGTTTAAATTCTCCAAAATTATCATTAATGATGCTTTGGACATTACTAATGATGCAATACCGATGCCAGATCCGCCATTTGACCTCAGGTCACCTATATAGGAGAACTTTAGCAGGGCATTACCTGCTCCAATTACCAGAACCGGGCTCTCAACCCCACTGCTCCGTTGGGCAGCTCGGCACAATCGGCTTCACAAAGAAATGCGTGAAATCCATGAATAAAGTATGGAAACGCTTAGGCAAACAATGACGAACAGTAGATTTCGTGATGTGCAGAGAATAACATGTAAAGTGACATCAATCGCATGGCAGTCATTTGCATTTATGACACATTCCAGTTGACCAAGTTTGGTTCCATTAGCCTGTCATGAACTTGACCTTACTTGACCTCGATGACTTGACATGACTTTGAAACAATGTAGCATAACAATGTACATCAAACAAGTCGCTAGGTTAGCCAAAAACACTTCCTTTTTTATAATATACGGGAGGCACATCAGCGTCGATATTTGTGGTCTGGCGCTGAGAAAATGTTTTCATTTTAGCGACCTCTAACTCGAAAAATATCCCGTCGATTTTCATTTGACTTACTTTACACAACGCATCGTTCAATTATTAGTAGGTACACAAACAATGGAGTATGTCGGCCGGTAAAATTTGGAGTTATTTACGAAAAACCGGAGGGGTGGGCGGAATTCTCCCACCCCCTCCATGGCACGTGTTAACTGCAGATACCACCGATGTCCGCATTACTATTCCGTATGATGCTCTACGTCATCATATTAGTCCATCATGGGTCAAAATGGGCTGTGACCTTTGATCAATAACCTGATAGCAAACACAAATCCTAGATATACGTGTTGTGAGCAATGCCAAACTGCAATCATGTGTTAAGCTTCATTTCAATATATTTTTATGTGCATGAGCATACAAAGCATTTAAATTGTTATCGAACAATAGCCCAGCATGACCTTGACCTTCCCCATGATTCATTATTTTGATTGTATCGGGTAATTTAGATTGTGGAATACAATTATGATACTCTTTAGGCCACGACAACTCGAAATTAACCATGGAAACAGGAATGTCTAAGTATGTCATGCTCACTTAACGCACTTTATCATGACCTGGCTTCAGGTCAGTAGTAGAAATTAAATCAAATTTGAAGACAAACTTCTCCTGTTTCCATGCATAAAAAGGAACATCTGTTTAGAATGACATGCATTTTACAAAAATAGGAAAATTTGCCCAACATTGACATTGACCACAGGTCACTGATCTGACGTCAAATCGAGTTCCGAGATAAAAGTTTTATAACCATTGCCTGATTATGCCTACGCATCAAGTGTTATTGTATTACATTTTCACTTGCAAGAGTTATGCTCCCTTCCCCATGCATCGCAGATTTCGATGAGACCAACATCGACCCTATAAACGTTGCAAAGGAAAAAATCGACTTCACAGTGCATCTTGCCCTCTCCACTCCAAGTTTAGGCCAGTTCCTGTCCACTGAGGATTGTGCATCCAGTGTTTGTTTTGGCCATCGTGGATGCATTGTATGTGCCACACCGAACTAAAATTTCCAATGACGATTGTACTTCCCATGTATTTCCTCTGCTTTGTCTGCCTCTGTGTAGCAATATTTATTGCTGGTGGAGCACACTATTTAAAATGCGAATGACATATTTCATGTATATTAGTCATTGGAAGTTAACCCTCGACCATGCATGTCCTTTTTTCATCGTAATCAGTGCAGGGTTTGTTGTCCACACAGCTCAGTCTTCTTCAAACCGAGCGTGCTAACGTCATTTACACTCGCCTGGAGTGAAATGTTCCAGGGGACTTTAACTATTGTTGGCCACTAGGAACGCGGAGTACGCCGTTCCACACCAATAATTACTGGTAGGCTGTGCCGCTCAACACCAATAATTACTGGTAGGCTGTACCGCTCGACACCAATAACTACTGGTAGGCTGTGCCGCTCGACACCAATAATTACTGGTAGGCTGCGCCGCTCCAAAGTCATGTGTTGCGTGACAGTCCAGATTCACCACTGGTCAGCCGTAGCTTCTCGCTCGTGATGTTATTACATTCGCGTCTCAGTCGCACCGACAGCATCGGGTCGTTTATAACGCAGACATGGGTTACCACTTATAATATTTTGAAAAGGGAAAACTAGTCAACTTCAAGTAATTATGGTTCAGTAACAGTGTACACCACATAAAAATTGGAAGGAGTGCACGGCGGTGGCGAAGTGGAGAACCGCTACCAGACCGAATGCGAGTTGCGTACGAGGACAAGAAAGACAGACAGACAGACATGAATCAAGGCCATCCACAATTAGCTCGTGGCTATTATAGCCTCACGTCATCCAAATAAAAAAGGTTGGCAAGGTGCCAAACAGTCAGATATCGTCTACAAGCAATCATAAAAGCAGACACAAATAAGGCGCCAAGTGCCTCCACAATCCGGGAAGGGATTGTGGAGGGAAGGGTCTGGCTGCAAGCGGGCAGCCACTCCAGAGGAAGATGCTGCATTTGTTGAGGTGAGTATTTAACTCCAGCCGGTATCACGTTGCAAGCTTAATTGCATGTCATTTAAATTCACGCAATATCCTTAGTAACATTATGGGCTCTTCGTAGCTAGGACATGCTCGGGATCCCAATCCTTATTTGATTATTATCGTACTTTGTGCAGTCTGGGTCTTTCCATCGAACCGTGACGTATGATGTTGCCGTGTAGAATTACGCTAGGGATCAGTATCCTTGATGTGTTGGACGTTTGGGATCAGTATTCCAGACAGAAGCCCCGGACGTATTCTTTTGTCTTCAATTACAACGGTGGTATCATATGCATGGGTTGAGATGCTGAAAACAGTGCTAGACGTGAGTGAATCGTTGAAAGGCGTTTTGAGGCAATGTTTTTTCCAGGCAATGCCAATATGCTCCATGACAAAGATCAGGAGATTTTGGGTGTGGCTGAACCATCGTTGAATGGTTAGATCCACTCAAAGAACGCAGACATGTAGACCATAAAGTTATGCATATATATATATATGTATATATATATATATATATATATATATATATATATATATATATATATATATATATATATATATATATATGCATATATGTGTGTGTGTGTGTGTATATCTATTTGTATCTAAGAAAATGGAAGACTATGGTTATGACGACCGATCAGCCGGCACCACGACGCCTGGGAATCATTTGTGACGGCCAGCCGGGAGGTGGACTTTAAACCCAGCAGCTCGTATATTTACCGACAGGCATTACATATTTGTTCGGTATGCGATGCGCTCACCAATTTGAAACGTGTCAGAAGATTTTCGTACATTGCCCCTTTACCTGTGCGTGGGATTTACTCATGAACCAGGTGAGAATAGCAGACGTCTCACATCCCGATTCCGGTGCACGTGTTAAAGCAATTTTGCATTATTCGGTTTTGTTTGCCAGTCCATTACTCAATCTCGCACTGCCTTCCAGCTCATCAAGCCCGTCTCCTGCCCACGTTACGTAGTCAACGTGTCCATTGCTATTCCCATGCCGCATTGTCAATATTTGTTCATGCATTTAGTTGTTTACTTTCACGTAAAAGCTGTAGTGTATGGTTCATTATAACTTTTGCATTATTTCTGCATTAGCAATGACAAAAGCTTGACCCCAATACTTCTCTGCGAGAACGAATTCCATCGACTTTGATGATTGTTCGGGAAGATTGTAATATATATGCATATATATATATAGTTATATATGTATATATATATATATATATATATATATATATATATATATATATATATATATATATATATAAATATATATATTTGTATTTGTTAAGATGGAATGACAAATTGCGAAACCACAGATCAATGTGAGCAAAGCTTTACAACGACGTTTCGGCTCACGCCTTTCTCAAGCTATGTACAACTTACAGGCAGCGGAATATTTAGAGCTTGTCGTCTATTTCCATTTTCTCTTTTATTATATTTTTTTCTGAATTATATGCCTTACCCCTCTTGTTCTCTTTCCCTTTCCTATTTCTCTCTCTTCCTTCCCACTTCAAACACAGATCACAAGACAAAGGTCTTGCAGCATTTCGCATTCGGTAACACCGAATGAACCATGTAGCGAAAAACAGCACATTGGAAACCACCAAATAAGTACAAGAGTGATGATTAACCTATCCTTTTTAACATGTTCCGCAATCAGCTCTGCTACAACAATTGCCATTTTGAAGCTAACTGAAACACCATTGATATTCTCCCCTGTAACAATATCCGTGGATTCCACCGACTTCCGACACCTCTTCCCATCTCCACCACTAAGAACAGACGCTCCTTCCCGATTTGGGAGATGGTCATCTTCATCGGCATGTACCACCATAGCATTGGAAAGTCTATGGTATCTGAGGTCTGAGTTCGGAAGAATAAACATGATATACCTGGATAAACCTGGATTTGCACGATTGGGTTTATGTTGTCAGACCCTACGCTACAACCTCGACTTGACGCCTACATGGATCACAAAATGCGCACCTTAAAAGCGTTGAACTGAGAAAAACATGCTCTCATATTGTGCAATATTTGCTTACGTTAGGCGTCAGACGCAATGCTATTGCGGGCGTTGGGGGATCTCCAGTGAATATAGAAAACAGGTAGGTTCGTGATGCCATTCAAGAACCCTGAATTATGCGCCCGCGACAAGTGCGCCCTGATTCTCACTAATGTGTGCACGAAGAGTATAGTTATAGTTCATGAGACTCTGTCTCAATGAAGTCTGATGCGTGGTGCATTTATGAATGCTAGCTCGCCTTCAAACATCAATTTCATTGTCACTTACAGTGATATATTGCACCTATTGTTAATTTGCGTACTGGCTTCTGGAACTATTTCCCACCATGGACGGCGGGCAGCCGGTGCGGCGGCGACGCCCGCCGCCCGCGGCTCGTCCCCAACTACCAGCCATTCATAATATGTCTCGCTAGGAACCATACCCTGAATGTTAATGGTCTGCAACGCCAAAGTTGCATTACAGCGCAGTTCTTCGACTTGTGGACATTCATCGTCCGTCGTGTTGATAATGCTGACAATAATTAAGCATCCGTGCATAGATCACTGATGGCCTTTTTGGGTCCTAAACCCAGAACAACATTTGTCACGGTCGGAACTGAGCTTAACTTTCGATGAATTCATAGCAGTATGGCAGTGCTACGACTTGTAACAATTCCTCCCCTGTTCATGTAATATTGCGGCAAGCAATGATAAATTCATGGATGCGGAACTTACGGCTAAGTTTAACGCCAGGGTCGCTAGTTATCGTTAGTTATTTGGGCTTCAAGGCACCTGTACCAGAATTGGTTACTGACGCCCAGGGGTCGCTGGTTATCAATTATAAGATCAAATTGATGTGTTTTTGTAGACGTTCCTTACTGGGGCAATCAACTTCGGTTATTTTTCGTTACATGTATCGTATTTCGGGTGTTATTGCGCTAAAATTTTTGTCGGCATTTTGGGGTCGAATGTAACACATCGTCAATCTACTGATGTTGCAAATAGCATCAATGACGGCATCGTTTTTGTGGTTCAAAACCAAGGTGAATATTTCAACAAGATGATCGCAACTAAGCTTAGCGTTCGCCGAATTCATGACATCATAACGCAGTGCTGCGACTTTTTGGGATTTGTTGCCCGTGTTCCTGATGTTGTGGCAAGCAATCACAAATTCGTGCATTAATCAATGAAGGAGTTGTTTTGGGGATCCAAATCCCGTATCGAATTCTTGAACAAAATGGCCGAAACTGAGATTAATGGTCGTCGAATTCATAATATAATAAGGCAGTGCTGTGGCATTTTAAGATTCGTCACCCGTTTTCTTGATATTGTAGCAAGCAATTACAGATTCGTGGATTGGTCAATGACGGCATTGTTTTTGGGGTCCAAATCCCGAACCAAATTTTGAACAAAATGGTCGAAACTGAACTTACTGGTCGCCGAATTCATGATATTATAGTATATAGTGCTGCGACTTTTTTTTTAGATTTGTGACCCGTTTTCTTGATGTCGCGGCAAGCAATTAGAAATTCGCGAATGGTTTATTGATAGCACTTGAAGCATTTTTCCAATTTCTAATGTAAAACTTTAATTCATGGATCGGGTGGTTAGGCCACAGGGTTTACGCAACAGGCTCTGCTTAGCAATTTGATCCTGGTCCATAAGGCCACCCCAGCAGAGATTCAAAATACATTTCTCCAAAGTATAAATGTTGGACATACTATTATTATTTGGGGCAAGATAATGTTTCATTGACATCATAAACCTACCATCTCTATTTTACTACATGTTGGCAATCGAGCTTCTTCTAACATTTCCAGCTCTTGCTGTGCTTCCGGAGTAAGAAATCCGCCGCTATAAATTGTTGCTTGTCGACAGGAGTCCAGTGGTGGCCTGTTCGTTTAACTGCCAGTGTTGTTTGGCTGACTGAGGAATGCAGGGGGGAGCAGTGTAGATCCGTGTTTCTCACTGCATGGCTGCAGGGCAAATGACCACGTGACGACCGCACAATCAATTACATAGGGATGACCAGTGGTGAATCTTGTAGTGTCATGCGCATAACTGTGAAACAGCGCAGCCTACCAGTACTGATTGATGTGGAGCGGTACAGACTACGTTCCTAGTGGCCAGCCGTAGATAAATATCCCCTAGAACATTCCAATAGAGGAGAGTGTGCCTATCGTGCTGTTCTAGCTCGTGGTCTGCTTGTGTGTGGACTCGTCGGGATGGTACTGGTCTTTGCGGCGAGTACCGAATAACCATAGTGTGTGTGTGTTACGGTCGTACTTAAGTTGTTCCAGTGTTCACCTGTTATGATGTGCTGGAGTTGAAAACCACTATTATAGTGGTGCTAACACGAATATGTCTGATATCTGTCGTGACATAATACAAATGTGCCGTAAATGACGAAGCGTCGTGGTTGACACCAGATCATTATGATTGATGTTGGTGGTTCTCACCCAGATTAGCTTAACCATCGCTGTTGAAGGTACATCCCAGGAAGATAATGTAGCTGATTCCCACCATATCACCATTTCACCCAAACTCAGCAAGCAGCAAGGAACAAAGACGAGTGTTGTTTGCCACAAACGCATCCTGTCATAAAAAGAGGCATTTTCAAGTGCATGTCATTCGGGGCAAGTGTCCTTTGCCCACTTTCAACTTACTGTACATAACATAACAATGTTATTCAGTTGAATCATTCTGTATGCGTATATGTCGACTCAGAGATATATGTTGACTCAGACACCCAAAACCCCTCCCCTCACGCACATACTCACCTTACCCCTTCCACCTCCAATCAAGCACCTAACACAGTTGGCCTACCGCAAAATCTCACAATAACATATTGATATGGACATATTTGCTGACAATATGTTCATGGCTAACGGCAGCACTTATGTTTTGTATACATGCATTAATACACTGGGTTCTGGATGGTACGCTCTTTTCCCCTAAGGTGAATGCCATTTATGTAGTCATATTGTTAAGAGCTTCCTGAACTGCATCACCAGTCAATCCATCAAACCGCTGGTAATTGGCCCAGCCTACTTCTATGAACCGCGCCGTCTTTCCGGTCAGATCCTCACACCCCGTCTCGGGGGGGGGGGCGGTTAGTAACCCATCTAAAATCCAAGCTAATCATCGCATGAAAGCGAAAGAGGTATCATTTAGAAGCGCTCGACGAGTAGGATCTGGATCCACCCTAAAAAAAACTCCCCAAAAGTGACGTCACCAGGGGGGCTAGATTCTCACGACTTTCCACGACTTACATTAGGTTTTTTACTCTGGGGAGTTCATTTTGGGGATATATGAAGAAACAAAATAGATTTGGAATGAGAAATGGGCAGCGAAATCGACCAGTGCTATCATTTTTTGTCCCCCCCCCTAATGTTTTAAATATATTTTTTTGAAATTTCAAAATTTTGAGTTTTCAAGTTTTCTTTAATTTTCCTTTTCCAATGGATAGCGCAGACCGAGAAACGTTGTTGAAAGTCAACTTGCACTAATAAAAAATGCTTACTTTAGCCAAAATCCTCTATTTGAACTGCAATTTGGCCAATAAGCAAAACTTATATGTAGTCAAAAACGGACAAAAAATGAAACATTCCACTCGTACGTTTTATTGCATCCCTAAAGATAAGAAAACACTAAAAGTTTCATAACAATATCTGCATCCCTTAAAGCGTGACGACTGGTTTAACTGTTTTGGAGGTGAACTCACTTGACCTTGAGTAACTCGTTGACCCTAGCTGACCTGACTCCAAAAGTTAGAAACAGCATGCCAAATTGATGTGGGAAAAGTATGCCAAATTTGGGCGCGCTCCCTGAGGACGTTCGTCCAATATCCGCGAAAAACCTGAGGGTCTCGAGGGGCGGTTGAAGGCACCCCCGAGACGGGACGGGTTAATAACATGCTCATTCATTTCCAATGCATGGAATTGCATATTTATACCTTTCGCAAATTGGATTTTAATTAAAACAATAATTGCTTTGTGGTCAAGTGTCCTCCCCCTGGTTCTGCGCTGGGTGGATAATTACTAGGCACTGCGAGGGTTAATCCTCTTCGAACAGCCTGGATTGACCCGAAATTATGCGCAGCATATGTCCTCGATACCACGCGACCAAAGACGGTGACGATCGTGTATTGTATGTACATATATGTACATGTATGCATATGCAGTAGTATCTGTACCTCAGTACACACATTTCCGGAAAAAACTCGTCACTTAGAGAGGGGATACTACTCGGCTCTGAGTGACCTCTAAGTGACCTTCCTGCACCGATGTGAATGACTGCAGATCCGAGAATCATATTCATTTGCCACACTCCAAATTCTGCGCCCAAATGGGGTGACGGAGCATGCGACTGACTGCTATTGATCACGACTGTCAGCAAACTGAGCCCTCCCGTCTTGAAGTCGCTGATCCGGGAAATCGCATCGTTTAGCGAAGTGATTCGGACAAGTGCCAGAAAGCGGCCATGCGGTGATAAATCGGCGAGCACGACCCGCCTGCTTGGCTCCGGGTCTGGCCATCGTCACCAAGCGCGGTTGCTGACGAAGCGCGTGTCTCGGCGAGGAGAGGCGGCCTGCTGGCGTGATTAGGCGGACTGGGGGAGGGGTGCCTAATCACGGACTGGGGGACTGGGGGAGGGGTGCCCAGCGGTACAATCTACCGTTGGAGGGGTGCTTTCCATCGGAGATCGGGTCGACACCGCTGTGCTCTCGACATCCGCCGTAGACATGTGACACTGACGCACTCACTCCGACACCTAGGTGTACAGATGTAGTGTCAGTACAAGTAATCTCAGTCATTAGTGGTTGGGGAGGGTATGGTCGAGTGGTTAAGGTGTTGATATATTGGCGCCAAAGGTCCCGGGTTCGATACTCGCACCACTTCGGATATTTCCCAATCACACAGCCCACAGTTGAAACAGTGTGGGCGGCGCCATTGGCCATGGTAGTATATGAAGTGCGTCGAGAGCCACCGATTAGCAATATAGTAACTAGGCGCTATGCTTCGGACAGAGTTGCATGGATGTCGGCACCATGTTGTTACTCATGAGTAATAGCAGGCACTGGACTCCGCACGCAGGTGTATGGGTGTCGGCACCTTGAGTAATAACAGGCACTGGGCTCCGTACAAAGGTGTACATGTGTCAGCACCATGAGTAATAACAGGCGCTAGACTCCGTACAAAGATGCACATGTGTCGGCACCTTGAGTAATAACAGGCACAGGGCTCCGTACAAAGGTGTACATGTGTTAGCACCATGAGTAATAGCGGGAGCTAGGCTCCAACAACAGGGCCGCAGCCTCTATCCCAGAATAAATGAATACAAAACATAATCTGGAATCGACGTGGTGTTCAGCATAAGCGGATCACCGGAACATTTCCGTTCATCCATAATGCATAATTGGCACTTCGTTAGCGAGCTGTCAGAACGACATTTTTTTCTAGCCTGACGGGGAGGCAGATCTGGGGAACTTTCCTCCGGCTCTGTAAATACGATACCCTCTTGGGTCCCGATCTGGTCACATGACTATTCCGCTACACACGACATAAAGCAACCTGCGATCAAGACACCGGCTCTGACCTCACCGAAGTATGAGCTAAAATCGGAGGATCGGGGAGGAGGAAATGCGAAGCATTCCTCTGCGGTTGAACTGAAGCAATAATTATGCAGGTGGCGTAAAGACGACTTCCCTGATTGTACTCTGAAATGAAGGAGGAAGATGCCAAGGGGATGAATGTGATGCTGAATTAATAATAATGCAAATCTATTTTCTGTCGTCAATATGATTCAGGAACTGAACGCTTTTCCGAAAGCGACACATCAACAGGACAAAGCCATATTCTGATCATCTGGAGGAAGGAGAAGCACTGCCCTCGCTATGTCCCCCATAATCCCCACTTAGTTCACCACAATCCTCACCCAGTCCCCCACACTTATCTTTGAGTTCTTCGCAATATTCACCATTCCCTTACAATCCTCACTCTTTGTGAACGTCCTGAAAAAAATCAGACGTCTTCGGTGAAGAAAAAACGCCACAAGCAACACTGGCTCAAGAGTGCGTTAATGACCATCAGCTTCGTGCTCTGACTTTCTGTGAACCAATACTACCTCTGGCTGAGCATTTATTGCATTCTGAAACAGGAACAACAGCCTTTTGTTGGTTAATGGAAATCCTGAAAGTGCCAATGTCTTGCGCCTGTACCGAAGTAAGACTAAAAAGGAACTTGTTAACAATGAAATGGAAGTATAAATGCACGCATCTACAGCAGAACACTAGATAGAGACACTTTCGTTCTTCCTGCATTCTCGAGGACATGCATCCTGCAAAAGGTGTGGACTCAGCGCACATTCAGTTTTACATCTTACGGTGTTGACCATGGTGCATGCCCGGGAATCTCTGGTGTTCATGAAGCAGTGATTCTTGAAATAAATTATACAGCAGGTTTATCTGATTGTCGACTAATATTCGCTTCCGTTTATCACCAGCTTTATCATGTTTGATCAACTATTGCCCAAATCAGCATTGCGAATGCTTTTTAGCCTAACTCTCACGCAATCGTGTTCGCATTCTCCCTTCCCTCCCCTTTCCTCCCCTCGCCTCTCTTCCCTTCCCCTCCATCCACCTCCACACTCCCATCCCCATCCCCACCCCCATTCACCTACCCTGCCTTCCCCTTCCCTCACCCTCCACACTCGCATCCACATCCCCACTCCCCTCCCTTTCTCTCTCCCCTCCCCTCTCCTCCCGTCCATCTAAATATTCAAGTGCAATGATAGCGTTTCGAGTAAGTATGCTTGCTCTGAACTGTTCCTGGTCCTTGGTAAACATTCCCTATTCTGATCTGTGCCGGTGCCTTGCCTGCGGGATGTTGACTTGTGCAGACGCAGCAGTTATCTGAACTGCACCAGACAGAGAGGATCTGATTTAAATAGACCGAAGCAAGTTCCTTTGTACTGTTCAGTGGTGAAACATAAAAAAGCAATTTGGACATATTATGTAAGTTGTGGAAGTGACAGCAATGCTTCGATTGTCGATCTAGAGTTTTCGGTGCTGCGCCTACGCTGAATATAGAAGCCATGTTAAATTCATCCATTACACAGTTGCATCCAATTTGCTGGATGTGCGTTATTTGATATTAGCAATATGGGAACATGACACCAACCATTAGACTTCCCGACACCTGCACCATTTCCAATACGGCTGTCTGGTCTGCGACACCAATCGACCATCTGCGACACTCACGGACTCTGCGCGACACTGATGAGCCTGCTGTGACACTGCGATGCTGATTAACCCACCGCTAGATCTCGACCCTGATGAACCCACTGCGACACTGCGACACTGGCGAACCTCCTGCGAAACTCACGACTCTCCTGCGACACTGTTAACCCTCGCAGTCTTTCCGGTCGTATCCTCACACCCCGTCTCGGGGGGATACATCCCCTGATCTCCAAACTAAGTGTCGCACGAAAACGAAGTGGTGTCATCGGAATGCGCTCGGCGAGTAGGGTCAGACATCACCCGCAACACTTTACCCTCCCCAAAGTGACGTTACTGGAGGCCTAGGTTTTCACGACTCACGTTATGTTTTTTACCCTGGGGAGTTCGTTTTGAGATATTTTACAAGCACAAATTATTTGTAATCAGAAAATCTAAAATGTTTGCCCATCCCGATTAAAAAAGTAAACAGTTTTAGTTTTCAATTTTCTTCAATTTTTCTTTTCTAATAGGTAGAGCGGACCTAACAACGTAGTTGTAGCTCAACGTGCTCTCATAAAAAATGATTAGTTTAGCCAGAATCTTCAGTTTTATCTCTAAGGGGACAATATGGGAAACTAATAAGTAATCAAAAATGGGAAAAATAATATCGTGCGTTTTGTTTCGTTCCAAAAGATAAGCGAACTCAGAAAGTTTCACTAAATATTTGTATCTATTAAAGCGTGACGACTGGTTGAACTTATCTGAAAGTGACCTCACTTGACCTTGACTAACTCATTGACCCTAGACGACCTGACCTCAAAATGTCGACACAATATGCTAAATTGATGTGGGAGAAGGCGAGCCACACTTTAGCGCGCTGCCACGCGCTGTTCTTTTACTATCCGTGGAAAACCTTGGGTGGGAGTGAGAGGACGGATAACAAACCCCCGAATCGGCGCGGGCTAATCATCATGCGACACCGATGAACATGTTTGAACATTGGTGAACATGTTGTGATATCAATGTACCTGATGAGATACTGACGTGACTGTTGCGACACTGATGAGCATGATGCGACATTGCTAAACCTGCTGTGACTCTACGTCAATGATCAGCATGTCACCACATTGCGTTGCTATACTGCTCTGCTGCGACACTGCTGAACCTTCTGCGACACTGCGCAACACTACACCACTGCCACTAGGTCGCCACGCCCGCGGTGGGCAAGGCTCGCCCGTTTACTATCGACTATCGACGTTCTCCGGGCGGCGGGGGGATTGTTGTCTAGTCAACTCATTAACTGGCACGAAAAGAAAGGAGAAAACAGTGCTGGATGGCGGCTGTACAATAAAGCGACCAAGATCCTGGTGTGTTCCAGAGCCGTGCCGATACAAAAACGTGGTGGAAATACGAGCTAATGCATTCATTTTACTTTATTATCCGTTGTTGTATTGTGGCCCCGTGTCATGATTACGCAATCATGATATGCTGGCCATAATATCATTGTATCCGAATTACGAGGATCAAAATATCATCATGTTTATAATAAATGTGTCATAATACGCCTAGTTCGTCATAGCACATCGTAATATTTGGGCAAATGTTGCCTATGAATCTTTCAATTGCCGACCATTCAGGAGCCTGTAGGAACTCCCACACCGAAAGTTATGGGCGTGGATTATTAGGATATACAGGACCACTTCTTCCATGACGATTCCTGCACATGAGGTGTCATGTATCCATTGTTTGGAGTACACATTAATACAAAATATATGGTGTGTTCCACGACAGATCGACCAATGCACTTCACCCCATGCGTTTTTATTAGGACGAACATGTGTTCACATGGTAGACTTTGCACTATTTTTCGGTTAAATAACATGGGTTTGCTTGATGATGGATATCCCATCAATACCAAACGGAAATGGTGGTAAACGATAATATACATACATATATATATATATATATATATATATATATATATATATATATATATATATAATCACAGTATAATAACAGAATTAATAACAGAGGCACAGTATAATAACAATATAATAACAGAGGCACAATAAAAAGGATTGACTGAAGCATATCCAAATAACATATCAGTGTTTTTTACATTTGACATCGTGGCCTCGTGACCTCATGACCTCGTGACACACGACACACGACACACGACACACGACACACGACACACGACACACGACACACGACACACGACACACGACACACGACACACGACACACGACACACGACACACGACACACGACACACGACACACGACACACGACACACGACACACGACACACGACACACTACATACGACATCAAAGTTTTATATGTCGTGAGTCCTAATCCATCAAACGACCCATGAAGCATATTGGTGCGCAGCATCACCATAAGACGCCAGGACTCGCTGCAGCAGTATGCCAGCTGGTCGGCAGTTGTTCTGGGGTGGTATCTTATTGTCGTCTGGGGATGCCATATGTAATTGGCTGAGCTGCTGGGCAATAGAACTGATTGCCCATTTCCTGTGCCCGACGTAAGCGTTGAGACGTGGTAGTATTATTGTATTTTCATGCCGTGTGTCTCGTGTGCCCATGGTATTGAGCAAGCTGAGATGCATTTGGCCAGTTGAAGTCAGGCATCTGGTGTGGTACTTTTAATAATGCGTTTGCTTTCCACTGTATACCCGCGAGCATACAAGCAATTTGTTTCTGCATACTGTGTAGCTAGGTCAGACTTCATTCAACAATTCCAAGAAACCATGAAATAAATGCTTTGAAAATGTCGCAGCACTGCGATGCAATCCCATGCACATGGTGAACGTTAACCCGTCTCGGGGGGGGGGGTCTTCAACCACACCATCAGGTTTTTCGCGGATAGCGGACGAACGACGCGCGGCAGGCAGCGGTCCCAACTTTTGCACACCTTTTTCCACATCAATTTGACATGCTGTTTTGAAGTCAGAACTTCTAGGGTCAACGAGTTAGGGAAGGTCAAGTGAGGTCACCTCCAAAAACGTTGAACCATCACGCTTTAAGTCGTCACGCTTTAACGGATACAGATATTCTATTGAAACTTTTAGCGTTTGCTTATCTTTAGGAATGCAACAAAATGTACAAGTGGAATTTTTCATCTTTGACTACATATAAGTTTTGCATATATGCGAATTGCAGTTCAAATATAAGATTCTGGCTAAAGTAAGCATTTTGTATTATGCAAGTTGACTTCCATCAGCGTTTCTCGGTCTCCTCTACCCATCAGAAAAGGAAAATTAAAGAAAACTTGAAAACTCACAATTATGAAATTTCAGAAAATATCACTTATATTTTGTGGGGCCAACAAATTGTATGGTCCTGGGCCATTACGCTGTCGTTTTCTGATTCAAAATATTTTTCTCTCTCAAATATCCCGAAAATGAGCTCCCCAGCGCCAAAAACATAATGCAACTCGTGAAAAGTCGTGAAAATATAGCCCTCTGGTGACGTCACTTTTGGGGGGAAAGTGTTCTGGGTGGTGGATCCGGACCCTGCTCGTCGAACGCTTTCCGATGACACTTCTTTCGTTTTCGTGCGACGCTTAGTTTGGATTTTAGAGGGGCGGTTACTATCTGCTCCCTCGGGACGGGGTGTGAGGATCTGACTGGAGAGACGGCGCGGGTTAAGCTTAGTAGCGGCCATTATGTTAAAAAAGCTTCGTTATTTGGACCCCGAAAATAATGCCGTTATTGATCCCTTCACGAATTTGTAATTCTTTGCCGCAATATCAAGAAAGCCGGCCACGAATCGCAAAACGTCGCAGCACCGCGTTATAATGTCATGAATTCAGAGAACGTTAACCCCGCCGTCTCCGGTCAGATCTTCACACCCCGTCTCGTGGGGGGGGCGGTTAGTAACCCCCTCTAAAATCCAAACTAAGCGTCGCACGAGAACGAAAGAAGTGTCATCGGATAGCGCCCGATGAGCAGGGTCCGGATCCACCCCCAAAATATTCCCCCCCCCCAAGTGACGTCACTAGATTTTCACGAATTTTCACGACTTGCATTATGTTTTTGGCTCTGGGAGTTAATTTTGGGGACATTTGAAAAGAATTGGAATGAGAAAAGGACAGCGAAATCTACCATGGCCATAAAAATGCTTGCCACCTCAAAAATAAAATATTTGTTTTGAAATTAAAAAATTTTGAGTTTAGTTCTAACTAACCCATTAGTTCCCGAGCATAGATTCCATTTTATTTTTTCAATGAAATATGGAACAAATAGTGTCTATCGGGTCAGGATGCCAAATCGAAAAGAAACTTTTCAAAATTATTATCGGAAGTGGGTGAAACCGGTGCATCGTTTAAAGTACGTGTGGACACTGTCCCTGTGGATGCGTGTAAATTGGGAAATATTGCAATAGACGTTGAAACATTATATAAAACTGAAGAAATTCTCCTTTGAAGTCAATTTTAAGCAATCTGTACAACTTACATTGAACTTTGTTTACCCATATCCAGGAAGACACCTAATCTAGGGTAATGTAAACATCGACACTTTTTACTGTTCCGATCATTTGTCTTGTACATACCATCGATCTTCAGATATTTTCCGTTGCAAATTGCCCAATTGCATGGAAACATGTGAAAGGTTTCTAGAAATGAAACACAAACATTCTAAGTTTAGTGTTTATTTTCATCTTTTTGATACAGTATCACAAAAAGTAGAGGATACTTTATTTACAAAAAAATCAAGTGACTGTGGCAACTGGAATGAACTCGAATTGACTGGTGAGTTGGTGGTCAACACCGGTGGTGGGTCTCAAAACAGTCGGGATGGAGACCCACGTTGCACCTGCAGCACATGTACAGGGTTCCTCTTCTTGCAGTGGTTGCAGACGTTCTTCCTGTCCGGCTTCTTCATGACCAGGTGGTTGCCGTTGTCGCTCCTGATGTCGGCCAGTGTGCTGGTGGAGAGGACAGGAGGAGTCTGGATGCGGCATTGGAATCGACTCAACTGACTGGCGACTTGACTCGTGACTTGGTGGTGTACTTACTGGTGGTAGGCCTCAAAGCAGTCGGGATGGAGACCCACGTTGCACCTGCGGCACCTGTGCAGGGTCCTCTTCTTGCAGTGGTTGCAGACGTTCTTCCTGTCCGGCGTCTTCATGGCCAGGTGGTTGACGTTGTCCCTCCTGACGTCGGCCAGGGTGATGGTGGAGAGGACAGGAAGAGTGTGGATACGGCTGGTCTTGGTCTCCCCATGAAGCATCACCGTCATCTCCACACATGACCGCATGGAGTCCAGGAGAGGCATCTTCTCCTGCTTCTTGACGTCCATTACCATTCCCACCTTGCGGTACAGACGCCAGGCCTGGACAAGAGACACGTTCAGGAACCAGTTGTGCAGCGCCCAGTACCACTTTCGATTGTGGGTGGTGATGGCGTAGCACATCACCATGTTGTCCAGCAGGTCCACGCCGCCCATGCGGGTGTTGTAGACCCTGACGGTGTTGGGCTGGTCCACTCCCACCTTCCTCTTCTCCACCGATGAATACCTGTTGCACTTTCCCATAGGGTTGACGTCCGCGAAGTTGGAGGCCACGTACACCGATGCAGAGTCCTTCCACGCCACCACGACCTGGTCCTCGTCCACGTAAACTTCCTCCTTCTGACCCCTCCTCATCTTCTTGCCCTGCTGCTTGGACGGGAAGGACAGTTTGCAGAGCCTGTTCTGCCGCATCGTCCCCACCACTCCTACCCCCTTCTTCGACATGTTATCCAGCAGGTCCAGGCTGGTGAAGAGGTTGTCACACGCCACCTTCGTGCCAGTCACCAACTTGGCATCCTCCACCAGGCCGTAGACGACGTCAGGTCCTTGACTGAGGCCGTAGTTGAACAGTTTTGTCCTGGAACCACCATATGGCTCACACCGGACTAGTTCCCCAGCTGAGGTCGCCAAGACCCACACTTTGAAGCCAAAGCGAGTCGGTTTTCCCCTGAGGAACTGCTTGAGCGGCTGGGGACCAACATACTTGACCATCGACTCGTCCACGGAGACGTACTCGGTCTTCTCGACGTATTTATCGGCTGCACTGTTCATGGCATCGAACAGGGGTCTCACCTTCCAGAAGCAGTCGTCCCCCTTTGGCTTGTGGCTGTTGGTGAAGTGGCTGTAGCGCATGACGTCGTCGAAGGTGTTCCTTGGCATCGCCTTCCTCACTAGAGGATTTCCAGTGTCCTCCTTCTTCTCCCAGTACATTCTCCTCTGGGCCGGTGTGAGGTAGCCGCTCATCATCCTTATGGCGTGGCTGGCTCTGATGAGGTCCCTGTCCACTTTGGTCTGGAAGGCGGCACAGTTCTGCTGGGCCGCGTACCTCTTGGTCTCCTTGACTATCTTGTCCACCAGCTGGTCCGTGATGAAGAGCTTCATGTAGTCGTAGGGAGTCTTCACCTGGCTGACATCAAGAAGCAGGTTGTCCTCGCTGAAGAGGTCAGCTCTTGGGAAAGCCGGAATGCATTTCCCCACGTTGCCACTGTTGTCCTTGCACTGGAACCTGTCCGCGTTCCTGACGCGGACCAGCTTCTGCTTGGGCTCAATGGGCTCCTCCTCGCTGGACGTGCTGTTCACTTCCAGTGGCCGTTTCCGAGGACGTCCGCGCTCTGCTTCTGTTGTTGTTATGGTGGTAGGTGGTGTTGGACATGTACTGCGGAGACCATGTGATGTCCCTTCCCCAGAATCTTCCGCTTCCTCCGCTGCGTGTCGGCGGGTTCGTGAAATGGACTGTTCCACAGCCCGTCTTTTCGGGTTCTGCCGAGTGGGGTTTGATGAGGATGGCCCAGGAATCGCCAGGGTGTCGTCGAGGACAGCATCGTCCTCTGCTACCCTCCTCCTTCTCATAGGATCTTTCTCCTCCAGCCAGGCATCTATTTCGTCGTCGGAGTTGACGGCGTGGTGTCTCCAGTTCCGCCTGCTGGTTCATCAGCCGGATCCCCACGTGATTGGGGTCTTTTGGTCCACCATCCTCGTCATCGCTGTCCTCGTCGCTGACAGCGTCATCATCAGGCGGCAGAATGACGATGTCGGTGGGTTGAGCGGATGGTTCTTCCTCTAACCCTGAGAGAATTTGCTCCACCGTCAATCCAACAGACCTGCAAAAAAATCATTTTTTAAAAACTATTTTACATTTTACGATTACCTTTTTTATTCACTTTTATGGATATATGTACTTTTTTGGGGTATGCGAATTTCTTTTATTATGTCGTGTTCCCTTTGGCATAAAGAACATCCGTTTCCCCTATTTTATATGAAATTATGCAAAAAAGTGATTGCAGATGGCGCTCATGATGACCGATCAATGAAATTGTATCGTATCGTAACATTATGAAAGAGCTGTAACATGAACAATTTTTTACAAATGGAACACAAAAACAAACAAAAACGATAAATATCAAAATTATATACAAACACGCAATTCTTTTGTACATTTCATCTTTTACACCTGTCAGTAGGGGCAATGCCCACACGTACTTTAAAGTACTTCCAGAATTCAACTCTCATATTTCTCAAGAAAATGCAAATATTTTTTGAAATTTATTCTTTCACATACAGAGGTACATCTTTCAAGTTATTTTTAGAAGGAAAACAATGCGGCTTAGTAAGTATATTTACCTCTTTTTGTAGATCAGATTCTTGCGACCCGCGCCTCCTTCCATGGTCACTGAATGTCTTCAATTTAGTGGCCTGCAGCGAAAGTTGAAATTACTTTAGGCTTTCTCAACTGCACTTGTTGGGACGTACCATGAATCATTTGTCTATGCACAAAAACTAATTGTCTACCTCCCTGCAAAACAGAGACATAGGCGTAAAAGGAGGAGACCATCCGGGTCCTTTAAAGTACGCGTGGGCACTAATGGGTTAAAGTTTTCTTTAACTTTCCTTTTCCAATGGGTAGAGCGGGCCGATACACGTTATTGGAAGTCAACTTGACCTAATAAAAACTGCTTATTTTAGCCAGAATCTTAGATTTATACTGCAAAATGCAAATATGCAAAATTTATATGTAGTTAAAAACCGAAACAAAAATGAAAAATTCCTCTCCTACCTTTGGTTGCATCTCTAAAGATAAGGAAACGCTGAAAGTTTCATCAAAACATCTGTATCCGTTAAAGCTTGACGACTGGTTGAATTTTTTTGGAGGTGACCTCACTTGACCTTGTTGACCCTAGATGACCTGACTTTAAAATTATAAAAAAGCATGCACAATTGATGTAGGAAAAGTTGTGCCAAATTTCGGCGCGCTGCTGCGCGCCGTTCGTTTGATATCCGCGAAAAACCTGAGGGAGAGAGGGGGGGTGCGGTTGAAGGAGACGGGATGGGTTAAGCTTAGTTGCGATCATCTTGTTGAAAAATTCGCGTCGGATTTGAAAACCCAAAACGATGCCATCATTTGCACCGTCAGTAGATTGACGATGTATTATTTTCAACCCCAAAGTTCCGACACAAATTTTCGCGCAAAGACATCCAGAATACGATACGTGCAAATAAAATATCTGAAGTTGATTACCCCAATAAGGCATTTTCACAAAAACGTTTCAATTTGATCTGATAATCGATAACTAGCGTCACTGGCGGTGATCCTAGTGTTCCCGCATCCATGAATGTATAGCTGTTTGCCCCAATATCAGATAAAGTGGCTAGGAATTTTTAAAAATCGCAGCACTGTGCTATTGCTACATAAAGCCATGAATTCGTCGAACGTTAAGCTCAGTTTCGATGATGAAAAATGTTCTTTGGGATTTGGGACCCCTAAAAATAAGGTCATGAGTGATCTATGCAATAATTTTTATTTCTTTGCCGCATTGTCAACACAGGCGACGACAAATATCCACAAGTCGATGAACTACGCTGTAGCATAATTTGTTGCGTTGTGGACCATTACCATTCAGGGTATGATTCCGCGCCCCCCCCCCCCCCATATTATGAATGGCTGAGGGTCGGGGACGAGCCGCGGGCGGCGGGCGTCGCCGCCGCACCGGCTGCCCGCCGTTCATGGTGGGAAATAGTTCCAGAAGAAAAAGTAACAATATGTGCAATATGTCACTGTAAGTGGGAATGAAATTGACATTTGACGGCAATATACCTTCCATAAATGCATTGCGCATCCTATTGTATTGAGATAGTCTCATAAACTATAACTATATACTTCGCGCACACACCAGTGAGCATCCGGGCGGGCTTGTCGCGGGCGCATAATTCAGCGTTCGTGAATGACATTAGGAGCCTACTGTTTTGTTTCTTTATTGGAGATCCTCTGATGTCTGCACTGACATTGCGTCTGGCGCCTAACGATTCTGAGCCAAGATTTCGTGAGTTCCGCGAGAAACGCGCGGACCGCAATATCCATGCTCTGTCTATATAGTGTTGTGCAAGATGGCGGCGTTCATGTTACTTGGTGGTTAGACTGCGATGATTTGGAAAATTATGAAGTAATGTTGTGAATGGAATACGATTTGTCGGAGTTGCACAATCATGTTTCAATATATGTGGATAATACGGCAGTTGAAGGTTTCCCAAGTACAGCTCGAAAGTTTATAATTAGCGACATAAAAGACTGGCATAATTCATACCGGGGTCTCATTAATACGCTTGGGGTTGCCGCTTTGTTGTTGGATTTTCAAGGAATGCACTTCCGCAGCTTATTGCAGCCGGATGAAAGAGACTGAAAAATTATGAAGTATGAGAAGGAAATCTGGTCTCTAATGAAATGAACCGAAATACAATAGGGGTCGCGATAGCTCAGTCGGTAGGCGTTGGAATCCTGATCACAAGATTCTTGGTTCGGATCCTGTAACCTGTGGGGTTGTCAAGTCCGCCCGCGATCAATCGACGTGAGAGCATGGCGACGCCATGTGGCCCAACAGTTTTATGCGTTGTAAAAGACCAAAAGTTTCTTCGTCTTACCTGAAATAGGCCGACTGCTTTCGGAGAGGTGGCAGCTTTTGTTAGAGAGGGGCCATCTAAGGTAGGAGAAGGGTCGCTTGAACTAGGACAGAGGTCGCCTGAAGTCAGGACGAGCCATCTAAAGTTTGAGAGCGGCGACCGGAAAGCGAATTCGGAAAATGTCCTGCAATCAAGAACGTATCAATGCGATAGTTCACGTGACCTACTTGTGCAAAATGCGCACTTCGAGATATAAGTGAATTCACCTGCAAATGTGACGGTATGCGGGATTGCAGCACCGGTGCCATCCGGGTAAAGGTGGCAAAAAGTTGGAAAGCGACCGTCTTAATTCGGGGGGGGGGCGAGTTAGGTCAGGGAGGTTAGGTTGCTATCTGAAGGCGGTGATGAACCGTTTGTAATGTCCACTGAAATCGCTTCAGTAGGTCGTATGTAGCTTCGTGTTGCATGCTATGACCGCTGAAATTTTGCAGCAATGATATATTCTAATTAGATCAGAAGTTCGAACACGGAAAAAGACATTTCCATGTTGCTAAGCTTATTATGGACTATAATCCGATACTGATGTAGTCTTAATGTACTGAACCTATACAACAGTGGGAACTTGAAGACTTCTGACTTGAAGAAAACGCAGTCTGGAAGCTTAAGCCCGGATTGTAACTTTCCGATTGTGATAATATGCATGGTGCATTAAATCCTTGAAGTTTTTGGTTCCCCTCTCATCTTGAGGAAATCCTGATTACGCCTACGGATCAGTCCCAGAGCTCCGCCAATACACAGACTCATACTGGACTTCATATATTAAGGTTTGGCCAGAAATAGGGGAAAGGCAGTTTTAAGACGGCGAGGAGCCATTTTTCTCGATTGTGGGAGACGATCTCCACGGCAGGATGGCTGGGGTATGGGCCTCCTTCACTCCACGGTGGTGGCACCCCTCGATTGTGGGAGACGATCTCCACGGGAGAATGGCTGGGGTATGGGCGTCCTTCACTCCACGGTGGTGGCACCCCTCGACTGTGGGGGACGATCTCCACGGGAGAATGGCTGGGGTATGGGCGTCCTTCACTCCACGGTGGTGGCACCCCTCGACTGTGGGGGACGATCTCCACGGGAGGATGGCTGGGGTATGGGCGTCCCTCACTCCACGGTGGTGGCACCCCTCGACTGTGGGGGACGATCTCCACGGGAGGATGGCTGGGGTATGGGCGTCCTTCACTCCACGGTGGTGGCACCCCTCGACTGTGGGGGACGATCTCCACGGGAGGATGGCTGGGGTATGGGCGTCCTTCACTCCACGGTGGTGGCACCCCTCGATTGTGGGAGACGATCTCCACGGGAGAATGGCTGGGGTATGGGCGTCCTTCACTCCACGGTGGTGGCACCCCTCGACTGTGGGGGACGATCTCCACGGGAGGATGGCTGGGGTATGGGCGTCCCTCACTCCACGGTGGTGGCACCCCTCGACTGTGGGGGACGATCTCCACGGGAGGATGGCTGGGGTATGGGCGTCCTTCACTCCACGGTGGTGGCACCCCTCGACTGTGGGGGACGATCTCCACGGGAGGATGGCTGGGGTATGGGCGTCCCTCACTCCACGGTGGTGGCACCCCTCGACTGTGGGGGGACGATCTCCACGGGAGGATGGCTGGGGTATGGGCGTCCTTCACTCCACGGTGGTGGCACCCCTCGACTGTGGGGGACGATCTCCACGGGAGAATGGCTGGGGTATGGGCGTCCCTCACTCCACGGTGGTGGCACCCCTCGACTGTGGGGGACGATCTCCACGGGAGGATGGTTGGGGTATGGGCATCCCTCACTCCACAGTGGTGGCACCCCTCGACTGTGGGGGACGATCTCCACGGGAGGATGGCTGGGGTATGGGCGTCCTTCACTCCACGGTGGTGGCACCCCTCGACTGTGGGGGACGATCTCCATGGGAGAATGGCTGGGGTATGGGCGTCCCTCACTCCACGGTGGTGGCACCCCTCGACTGTGGGGGACGATCTCCACGGGAGGATGGCTGGGGTATGGGCGTCCCTCACTCCACAGTGGTGGCACCCCTTGACTGTGGGGGACGATCTCCACGGGAGGATGGCTGGGGTATGGGCGTCCCTCACTCCACGGTGGTGGTACCCCTCGAGTGTGGGGGACGATCTCCACGGGAGGATGGCTGGGGTATGGGTGTCGCTCACATACGGTGGTGGTGGCGGTGGTGGCTCTGTTTGATATTGCAATGGGGTAGTGTTGTCGGAGTTAATCCAACAAAGTCGGCTCACTATATACCGAGAGAAAAGAAACATGGCGGGAAATGCGAAATATAGAATGGGATCCTTCTGTCCAGCGCTCCCCTTTTGATACCGAAGTCCTATTCATATTTTGCGCACTCGCTATCTCCGCGGTCGAGTAATGCACCTTTTACGTGCATATGATCAGTGTGCATTCTCCATGGTAACGCGCACATGCGCTGCACAATATACCCGGTGTTTTTTTTAGTCATCCCAACAAGTTTCATAAAACGACAGCCTTGCCAGCTAATTTTCCAATTCCTCACCTATGGCAGACGTAGCCCGGATATTCATGGTCATTCTGAAGCCCGGGACCCATGTCCAGATTATGCTTGGATTTTATGATCCTTAGTTTGACTTTGCCGATGACATTGCTGCTAGGAAATTATGCATCCATGCTAGCCTGAAGACTACAAACGCATTATAAGTAACACCAGGTTATGCAATTGTGGCACAAATTGCGTTTAAAACTACATACTGAAGATAAGCTGTGGGGAAAATATACAAAATGGAAATGGAATGTTTATATTATTTCCGTACTAAACAAATTGCTTTGTGGCAAAGATGATCCAAGAAAAGCAATGGGCAATATTTGCCGATACATTATGTCCAACTAAAGAGCGTAATGCACCTAAAACATTCTTCCTTTATCACGTCACCTGATTTGTATAATGCCATAACTATTTAGTTGCATAATTATGATATGTATCCTCTTGTCCTTTGCAAGCGTGTTCTATCTGAAATGTCTACTAGTGCTGGCTAGCTAAGGACAGAACACAAAACATAATAACAGAAATGACATAATTTTCGGTGAAGATCCCTAGGTGTGCTTTGTCGCAATAAATTCATATCCAGGTGCTGCGTAGCGCTTTTCATCTTCAAACCGCAGAACATGAATCCTGCCTCTTATCCCAGCATCCATTAAACATTAGTCCTTTATATGGATAGCATAAGATGAATTCTCATGGTAAGGTAAGGGAAAACCACCGCTAAAATTGACGTTGACTTGCGATAATTTTGAATGACATACTTGTACTAGCAGAGCATGCCACCCTTGGGCCTGCTCTCCCGACTCAAAGAACACATTTTTGGGTTGAGGTCTTTGTGTTTGTGCTCTTGAAACATTTTTCTCCACAACTATGTTTTCAAAATTATCATTGATCAATGTTCAATGGGAGCAATACTCACGTTTAAAGAAATTTGCAAGCTGAGGTGGCAAACTAGAATACCAGAATTCAACTAGATATATTTATCCGCTAGTGCTAAGTAAGCAAATGAGGAAATATTAATGTCCACCTACTTTCCGTGGTAAAAGCGCACACAATGATTTAAACAGGAAGAAATAATTCGGGAATTCGCTGCGTTATGTGGCTGCGCTTCGTCATTGATATAGTTTTATACATCTAAAGTGATAAAATAATGCCGACATGTGTATTAGCATGACGCATGACATTTGATTTATCTCTGCTGGTTATCACGCAATCTAGAGGGGGACGGGACGAAATCCGCCCACCCTTCCGGTTTTTCGTAGGTAACTCCAGGTTTTACCAGCCGATATACGCCATTGTTTGTGTACCTGCTGAAAAATGACCGGTGCGTTGTTTATAGTAAGACAAATGAAAATCAACCGAACATTTTTATAGTTAGGGGTCGATAAAGTGAAAACAAAGTATCAACGCCAGACCACAAATATCGGCTCTCATGCGCTTCCAATATATTAGGAAAAATGAAGTGATCTTGGCAAAACTAACGACTTGTTTGATGTATATTGTTATGTTATATTGTTTCAAAGTCATGTCAGATCACCGAGGTCAAGTCAGGTCAAGTTCATGACAGGCTAACACAAGCCCTGGAGGGGGATGGCGAAACCCGCCCACCCCTCAAATTTTTCGTACATAACTCCATATTGCATCGGCTGATTTACGCCATTATTTGCGTACATACTTAGGAATGACCGGCACATTACTTAAAGCAAGAAAATTAAAAACGGCGGAAAATTATTGAAGTTAGGGGCCGTTAAAGTAAAAGACAAAATTCGCAGCGCCAGACCACAAAAATCGGCGCTGATGCTCTTCCCGTATACTGGCAAAAAGGAAACGTTCTTGACAACACTAGCGACTTGTTTGATGCATATTGTTATGCTATATAATTTAAGTCGTGTTAGGTCGCCGAGGTCAAGTCAGGTCAAGTTCATGACAAGCTAATGAAACCAAACTTAGTCAACATGAATGTTATCATAAATGCAAATGACTGCCATGCGATTGATGTCAATTTGCATGCTACTCCATACACATTCTGAAATCCAGTGTTTGCCATTGTGTGTCTAAGCGTTTCCATACTTTATTCATGTATTTCACTCCTTTCTTTGCGAAGCCGATTGTGCCGAGCCGCCGAACGGAGCAGAGCATCAGTTACCGGAACCGGGTGAGCAGCCCGGTTCCGATAACTGAAGCAGATAATGATCTGATAAAGTGCTCCCATATTGGTGATCTGAGGTCAAATGGCTGATCTGGCATCTGTACTGCATCATTAGTAATGTCCGAAACATCATTAATGCCAATTTTGGAGCATTTAAACACAACCACAGCGATCCGTAACAATGACAAGCCAAGCCACGCAAAACCATTTTTTTTCTATTTTGACCTCATTTGACCTTGAAAAAAAATATTGGCCCATGGTCATGAAATTTCACACAGTAGAGTTCACTATCGTGCCCATCCATCCTGATAATTTCGTTGCTCTAGCCTTAACTGGAGCCGAGATCGTAGGGGGCGGAATCCGCCCCCTCAGTGCGCGTAATTTGCAGAGGCCCTCCAGGGCGCGTGTTAATGCTACACTATTTGGATATCATATTTACGTCATATGCAATGTTCTTTTTAGAATTGGGCACAACGTTTTTCATATGCAAAACGCATGCTCAGAAAAAGCTGGGTACTATTGAAGTTTGATGTGATAATACATTGTAATGTTTTTGTTATGTAAAGTAGTCTACGGTGGTTCGCTTGGCCTCCCTGTCATTACATTGGGCCAACGCAAAAATAGGGAGTAAAAAGATAGTGTTGATCCATAATTTTGACTGGGATCAGGCCTCCGATCCCTCAATCCGCCGCCCCTGCCTATTCCATTCAGGTTCATCTCGCTACTGTGGTTGAGTAGTTTCATGATGGCAAATATCAGTCGAGGTACACTTTGACGCACACGACCGTTCTCAGATCGGCGTTTTCGCTGTGTGGAATAGGCTGGAGCCATGGCAGGATGGGTGCAGCATTCCACGATTGACCTCAATGTCACGCGGCAGGCCGGTTTGTGCAGCCATCAGCATCTCAGTCAGCTGTAGTGGCCGCGCCAGAAACGTGCCGCTTTAGACTAGGCCTGCCCCAGAGCCGAGCCATCTGTTCGTCAGGGACGATTTCGAAAATCATGGAATACCCAGGAGCCTCTTGAACCGATTCCAGGGAAGTCGCACTGTCTAGGCGGTCAGAGCTTTGCGCTGTTCTCCGGGGACTAGCCTGTACGCCGCGATCTTGATTTCTGCCGGTATCCCTGGTTACCGAGCGACGCGACGTATCCAGCCGACAACTCCGCTGGTGGCTGAAGTAAGGCAGATCACATGCTCAGTGACGATCGGACTGACTGCAAACTGTTGAACTTCTCAAAATATGATTACTGTTGCAAACCGTCGAACTTCTCCAAATATGATTACCAAGTCAGGTCGAAATCAGATCGAGTTATTAACATTTTGATCGAAGCGCCCTTCAACCCAAATCACTTGTCACATTGAAGTTGACAGAACCTATATTGTCGATATCGATTGCTCCTTCACGGCTTCATGTGCGTGGCTACTGCCGGGAAGACATCCCATGTCCGGAAGATGGCTGCCTCCTGCACCCGCCTTTATCATCCGAAAATGGTGATTCCAATGGACCATGTGCATTTTTGTTGTCTGTAAATTTCTCTTTTTGGTGTGTGCACACTTCCCAAGCTTAATCTAGGCTTGAGAAGTGTGCAAGGTCTGGCTGCGCAAAGACAATAACGGCAACTTACAAAGACAATGCGATACTCCTACTTGTCTCACATGGCATTCTTCAGTGTCCTTGGATAATAATGATGTTCGATTTCACACATTTGGACCAATTGGACAAGGGCCAGATTAAAATAAAGTGTTGCTCCCATTTCAAATTTCAGGAATATTACTAGAAGACGCTATTTACTTCTGTTGATGGGTAAACTAGATTTCAAATAAATGAGTCGTGTCCCAATTCAAAATCACGCGGAAGTTATTACGGGTGGCTGGGAAGCTGAAAAGGTCATCAGAGATGAAGTTGGATCAGTGGCCACAAATAACGATTAAAAGTTGATATGTCTGAAAACCTCATTTGCCCGACGATGTAGCACAACCCACATGGACCACTTGGGGGCAATTAGCGAGGCTATTTTCCGATAAGTTTAATTTTCGCGATAGGCTCATTGACACCCTTCTGCTAAAGGCGTCATAAGTTAGGCATAAGGCGAGACATTGGCATTGTACCACAGTATAAGGTTGGCATAAGCTGAGTCATCAGGTATGGCGTATCCGCTCCACACTGGCTCACTAACACATGCCGTCTGCCGTGATGGCAAATAACTTTGACGATGGTCGCATCAACTACCCCCACCACTCCCTGCACGATATTCGCATACTAGGTCACATCAGATCGCAATGCGTCACTTTTATCTTAGAGGACTAAGTGATAAACCAAGTCCGTTTGCCGCTTATATGCTCTAACAATACAAACATTAGATGAATTGGCATATGCTGTGTCAGCAATTCTTGGACCGCTGTCTTCCACCTAGCACATCTTGCTGGAGCACGAGATGCTGCCCAGTTGGTCCGGCCGTCATCGGTGTCCTGTCAATGGAAGTGTACACAGATCAGCCACCATTTCCGCTATATGGTATACGCCTGAATCATCTGCCAGTGGTGGGATTCCACATGGAGTGTCTGATTCCGATCTAGAAGCGCGAGTTGCTACCTCGTCTGTGTGTAGAGCCGTTACCAATAGCATTCAGTTGCAGTATCGGCCCTTTGTACCTATAATGGCGGTACACTTGACGGCGTACGATTCAACCGCTTCGCTCCAACTAACACATTTGACGAGGAGGACACTTCGGAAGTTGCCCACAATTCAGTGAACCCAAGTGGTTATTAATTATTCAGGCTTAGAAACGAGTATACTCTGTGAAGGGAGGCCGGGATACTCGGCGAGGCCGGGCGTGCCCCAGTATCCATGTCATCACACGTGTATCCTCACCCGAGCGCGGCGCGAGTGAACATGAAATCTTTTCCCGGACGATATTATGTGCGCCTGACCTTTCCGTGGCGGGCGCTGACCTTTCTGGGCCAGCACGGTGTGGGACGGCACCTTTTCTCACACGATCAATATATGCAGTGGGGAGCTGATGGCTTAACTACGTTCAACAGTGATGTCATGAGCCGAAACATTAGTCAGTGTTACCTCCTGCCAGCCCGATCAGATGAGTCGAGTTCATTCTCGTCGACTGCTCGCTCGCCAAGCGTGTAATCGCTAGCCGGACAGATGAGGTGGGACCATGGTATTGAGCCGTGTAATCGCTAGCCAGACAGATGAGGTGAGACCACGGTATTGAGCTGTGCATCTGCAATGGCCTGTGTACCGGCGGTGAGCTGTACACCGGCGGTAAGCTGTAGAGCGGTGGTGCACTGTGCACGGGAGGTGTACTGGGTACCGATGGTGAGCTGTGTACTGGTGGTGTACGGTGCACCGGCAACAGTAGTAAACCGGTAGCAGTAGTGTACCGGTAGCAACAGTGTGCCGGTGGTAGTAGTGTACCAGTGATAATAGTGTACCGGTATTGTACTGTGTACCGGCATTGTTCTGTGTACCGGTATTGTACTGTGTACCGGTATTGTACTGTGTACCGGTATTGTACTGTGTACCGGCATTGTTCTGTGTACCGGTATTGTACTGTGTACCGGTATTGTACTGTGTACCGGTATTGTACTGTGTACCGGTATTGTACTGTGAACCGGTATTGTACTATGTACCGGTGACAGTAGTGTACCGTTGACAGTAGTGTACCAGTGATAGTAGTGTATCGGAGGCAGTAATGTACCGGTATTGTACTGTGTACCGGTATTGTACTGTGTACCGGTGACAGCAGTGTACCGTTGACAGTAGTGTACCAGTGGTAGTAGTGTATCGGAGGCAGTAATGTACCGGTGGTGTACTGTGTACCGGTATTGTACTGTGTACCGGTATTGTACTATGTACCGGTGACAGTAGTGTACCGTTGACAGTAGTGTACCAGTGATAGTAGTGTATCGGAGGCAGTAATGTACCGGTGATGTACTGTGTACCGGTGACATTAGCGTGCCGGTAACAGTAATGTAACGTTAACAGTAGTGTACCGTTAACAGTATTGTACCGGCGGCAGTAGTATACTGACAATAGTAGTGCACCGATAGTGAGCTATGTACTCTAGTGGCAGTAGTATACTGGTGCTAAGCCGTGCATCTGTCGAGTGAGTCGATTAGATAGCCGTGAGATAAGCAGGTGCCCTGAGCTGACTGGGGCTTAGTGGTGGCCGAGGCGCTGCCGTCAGGTGAGCCCATCCACTCGGAGCATATTCCCGACTCGCAACACGTCCGACTGGCAGCGGCCGTCGATTCTCAGAGGTGCTGGCCCATTTCCGCTGCATGTGCCGTTCGGAGGCGGCGCGGTTGGACGCTCGGTTGGCATGTGTGGCGGACGCGGCTCGGAAGGTGAGCCGACCCGTCCGACTGACACACAGCCAGCGCCAAGGTGCGCTGTCCAGCGCGGCCGGCGGCGCTGGCCGCTGACGGCCTGCTCACTCCTTCAGTTCAGTCGATGTTCTACGTTGATCCGATTGCAAGTCACCGCGTCTCAATTACATGTGGAAAACCCGGTAGTGGCTGAGAACAATGGTGACGGCTGGTATGAAGGTTTCAGATGGACGAGTGGCATCAGCTGTCTCGGGATCAGCAAAACGCATAGTACCGGATGTCTATGCCGGCTTAGAGGAATGCTATTTGTGAGTGAATAGTACAGATTCATGGCATACAAGCATCTTGTCTTTTGCGATTAATCTATAATTGTTGATTGGCAACCAAGTACGAAATTACAGGGCAATTGAGTGAAGCTAGAAAAAGACGCTTCATCCATACAAATGAGGTAGATGCACCTTGCTGCAGTGCGACGCTCACCTCCCACACTTGTGACGTTCACCTCACATACATGTGGGCTGTTTACATCATACACACGTGCGACGCTTACCGCACATATGTGTGATGTTCACCTCACTTACATGTGTGACGTTCACCTCACATACATGTGCGACGCTCACCTCACACACGTGTGACGCTTACCTTACATAATGTGCGACGCTCACCTCCCACGCGTGTGACGTTCACCTCACATACATGTGGGCTGTTTACATCATACACACGTGCGACGCTTACCGCACACATGTGTGATGTTCACCTCACATACATGTGTGACGTTCACCTCACATACATGTGCGACGCTCACCTCACACACATGTGCGACGCTCACCTCACACACGTGTGACGCTTACCTTACATAATGTGCGACGCTCACATCCCACGCGTGTGACGTTCACCTCACATACATGTGCGACGTTCACCTCACATACATGTGCGACGCTCACCTCACACACGTGTGACGCTTACCTTACATAATGTGCGACGCTCACCTCCCACGCGTGTGACGTTCACCTCACATACATGTGCGACGTTCACCTCACATACATGTGCGACGCTCACCTCACACACGTGTGACGCTTACCTTACATAATGTGCGACGCTCACCTCCCACGCGTGTGACGTTCACCTCACATGCATGTGTGATGTTTACATCATACACATGTGCAACGCTTACCGCACATACTTGTGGTGCTTACCTCACATACATGTGCGACGTTCACCCCACACACGTGTGACGCTTACCTTACATAATGTGCGACGCTCACCTCCCACGCGTGTGACGTTCACCTCACATGCATGTGTGATGTTTACATCATACACATGTGCAACGCTTACCGCACATACTTGTGATGTTTACCTCACATACATGTGTGACGTTCACCTCACATACATGTGCGACGCTCACCTCACACACGTGTGACGCTTACCTTACATAATTTGCGACGCTCACCTCCCACGCGTGTGACGTTCACCTCACATACATGTGTGATGTTTACATCATACACATGTGCAACGCTTACCGCACATACGTGTGGTGCTTACCTCACATACATGTGCGACGTTCACCCCACACACGTGTGACGTTTACGTTTCACACATATTGACGTTCACCTAACTTACGTGTAATGTTTGCCTCATACTCATGTGCGACGTTTATCGCGCATATGTGTGATGGTTACCTCACACACGTGTGTGACGTTCACATCACACACGTGTGAAGTTTACGGTGCACACACACACGTGACGTTTACCTTACTCACGTGTGATGTGTACCTCATACACATGTGAGAAGTTTATCGCACATATGTGTGATGTTTACCTCACACATGTGCGCAATGTCAGCCTGCTACACGAGGAGGAGTAAGCTCCTCATATGTGAGCTGAGCTAATGGATGTATTGTGTCATCTTGTAGGATCAAATCAGCTGGCTCGATGCAGTTGGCACAGTTCCAAGAAGCACGTGCTTAGGCATATAGCCATCACACCGATTAACGTGGGAGGTGGGCTTGGGGTGCTTGAAACGCGATGAAGTTGGCAACTTATGAACGAACGTTTATTTTCGCATAGCTATGTCAACTCTTGTGAATATTTGCCACACAATGGACTTCACTGTGGCTTAGCCTAATTCCTCGTATGCTGTGTGTTCAATTTAAGCAATGGAGACCGGTGGGGGAAGGGATCAGCCCAGGACGTGATTAGATCGCCCATTCCAAAATATACTACCAAACTTCATGAATACATCTGCATTCAAATCTGAAACAAAGAACATTCGGTACCGGAAGCTAGAAGTGGAATCAACGAATCACTTTGAGTAGTTGTTGTTGCCTTCCTAGAAACTCCAATTGACCAACATACAGACCGATACAGCCGTCTCATTAGGGGGAGAGGGACTGCCTTTTGTGACCGAAAAATGTATATGTCAGCCAAAATGTGTAATTGCCCGATTCCATATTTTCTTCTTTGGAAATATGGGAGTTAAGAATGAGCTTAAACCGACATTGCCAAGTGCACATCGCAACATCGCAATGCAACATGTTAAGCGGCTGAGATATGCTCGAATTGAAGGAAATCACCGTAACTTCTCTCTGAAGTGCGGCCATCATAGCTATGCAACGTTGCTAAGTTGCTAAAGTGTGGTCAAACCAAACGACTGTTCCCAGAAACACAACCCTCCCCTGACATATGACAATCTGGGAAGAGTCGCGGCCCGTTTCTCCACTGGCGGCCACTGGACCGCCGACTGGACTGACATGACGAAGCTGGCCATCGCTCTGCCGGCGGCTGATGTCGGCGACAGTTTGGCAGCGCCGGTCCGCCGGTGGTGAGCGTGCACGCCGCTGCCGCCCTGGGGGTCAGGCCGACCGCATCCAGTCAAGCTGGCCGGCTTTACGACCTGTCAACGGGGGCGGGGCGGCGACCGCCCATTTTACGATGTGTCGATGGCGCCGAGCCAGTTTACGAGGAAACTCGCTTCGCGGCGGCGCCAGAACCTCTCCAGATAGAGGCCGCTCGGCGAGATATGTGGGGTTGTGGTGGTTCGGTCGGTAGAACGTTCGACCTTTGGTCGCAGAATGGTAGGTTCGAATCCCACGAGCGGTGGGATTGTCGCGACCAATTTGAATTAAAGGTTGGCGACGTTAAAGGTATGCGATCCAGCAGGTGAATGTGTCGAGATGACTCAAGGTTCGAATTCGTTTTATCTAAGGGATGGCGCACCTATAGGCAACAACGCTACCCTGCCCACCCTGCCGTCCCGTCCCATCATTAAACCTATAAAAAGCGCAAAGGCACGTAACGCAAAAGCACGTAAACCTAAATGTACATACATTGGCTCATACGTACATTTACTCTTGAATTCTTTTACGTTTAGGTACTGTTGCGTTGGAGTACATTTGCGCTTGCGTACTTTTGCCCTTACGTACATTTGCGTTTACGTACTTTTGCCCTTACGTACATTTGCGTTTACGTACTTTTACGTTGACGTACTTTTGCGCTTACGTACTTTTGCGCACACGTACATTTGCGCATACGTACTTTTACGCATATGTACATTTGCCCTGATGTGCATTAGCCATATGTACAGACGTGGATGTTGACTTTCGTTAAACTGAAATCATGTATACTTTGTTTTTCTTCGGTGTAGTCATAGCACCTCCCGTTGCACAGACAACGCAAGGTATTCAGAAGTTGGAAAGAAGTCAGTACTGCGTTGGATCCATTATCACGGCACGCATTTGGTATGGTGTCAACTTACATCTCCGAGTGTGTCGGACGCCCTCGGCGGGGGCCCTCGACCTATCCCACACTTCCGATGGCTATTGGTCAACCATGCACAGTGCAAAGGCAAGGGTCCTGAAAACCGGAGTCTGGCAGGCTGCATCTGAAGCAAAGATAATTCGACAGCAGTTTTCTAAAATACAGCAAATCCGATAGCGTTAGTCAGCGGTTGATGTGTGGTTTATGACAGCATGTGAGGGATCAGCACTACACTCGCTGCAAACCTTCTTTATTTCTCTAAGTATCAGATTTTTGTTTTCAAAACAACTTCCAGGATCAAGGAATCTGGAAACTGGACTAATGACACGTGTCAAGGACATGCGATGTGAAAGTGAACGAATCGGCTTCATGGAGTAGTGAGAAATTTCCAGATTTTCCCCTCGTCATTGCTCGTGTGTTTGAACAAAAATTGTTCCTGCAATGTCTTTGAACTTAAAATGGACGAAGTAAAGTTCTATCCGAGTATGAACTTGCCTCCTTATTTATCAAGTAATGGCATTTGTAAGTTAAGGTCTCTGTCATTGCCGCCTTCACCTTTGGCATTGCTGAAATGTAAGGCACATGTTTATCTGGCACTTGGACGAATATTTCCAAGCTGGAAAGGCAGCTGCCTTGCACCATGAGCTGCCACGCATTGGACCTTAGGCTGCTCATCCGGCCTGCTGCAGATGCGTATGCAACTTTTCCACATGTTGTTATCAGCGGGTCGCTCTACCTGGCATTGATTTTCAATAGGTTGTTCAGGTATTCTGTATTTACATTGGTCTGTCCGTGACCTGGGTTCATACTGGATGACTGTGTGATGAATCGGGAAGATGGCGTAGTGTGTGATGGCGCTACGACGCCGGCTCGACGCTGCTCCGAATGGACACAATAGCGTAACCACTGGCCTGTGACCGCGCTGTTCTGTCGTTTGAGGCGACGTGAGGCGGTAGGAGACTCCCTCCAACCAGCTACCGAAAGTTTTTTTTCCAAAAAAATTCCCCTAGCCATTAATGAGCAGGCAGGAGTGCGCTTCCATACCTGTGTGACCTAATTACATTCAGTTGCAGGGATGCCAAGTAGGTTATGGTAAGGAAGTCAGGGTAGGTTACACAACTTCCAGCTTTTGTTTCTTGCTGAACAGATCCAGCCACCAGATATTAGTAAAAGATGTTCCTGAATCCCTCTCAGACAATTTGCAAAGCTAGTAACGTAGTCGAGGGCGCCAGAAAAGGCTGCGCTATAAGTGTTTATGGAGAAATAATACATAATATTTAATCTTGCATATGCATCTCCTAACCTATTACTACCCTAAGGAGAAGAGACGAAGCAATAATGAAGAAAATAGAAAGGAAAAATGAAACCTGAACCGAAATATCAGAATAACACACGCAGATCATCATTCATAGCCCATCCTTATCAGCGACATACATTGCAATTGTTCATGTTTCCTGTTAATGCATTGCCTGAATTGTTTTTTTTTCAATGATTTTATTCCTAGGTACATCTTCAATCCGATGGAAGTGGGAGCAGTTTAGTATATTCCATGCTTTTGGTGCAATGAAGGGTAATGAAAACATCCTGCAATTGATATCGCAATAAAATATGAAAAAGTGTTGCCTAACTCTTCGGCTACTTTGGTGATGGAGTCGAAACATCAGAAAGAGTTGCTGGTAATTATTTATTTAGAAGTTGTAATGATTGTTATTTCAGCACATTCTGTTAACGACACGCATCTCTCGTGGGAGCGCCTCGGAGCAGATGATGTTCATCCGTATTCCAGGTGACTTATTCTTCCGACAGCGACCTTCGAGTGCTGCAAAACAAATTGCTCACAGACCAATGACGGTACGCTATTTCGTCGAAGACCAAATTATGGGATGCATTTTGCAGACAATGACAATTCGAATGGACACAAGGGTAATGTTGCATCGCCGATGCGCCTTGCCGACGTAGTGTCTGACTAACGAATGATAATAGGTCGAATGTTAATTAATCCACCTGTCAATTTTTTCCAATAATAATCAACTTAGTGTCAGTTGGTTGAAATGCTAATTAGTCGGATAGTACATTGCCCGACATCAGTTCGTCCAAACGTCATTTAGCCAAATGCTAATGGGCAGAATACAAGAATTGATGGAACTGACCATGACAAGGAAATTGATTGCGTACCAATTACACATTTGGTCAATTAGTGGAATTCACATTAGACGTTGACTGACCAGATTATATCTCATCGGGTATAATTCGGTCAAATTGTGAACTAGTACAAAATATGAGCATGTTGAACGTCAATATGTCGACAGTGAATCCAAATGTCCATAATCGTAACAGCAAAGACAGTCATCAATGATGGTGTTTGATTCATACATTGTCACGTCTTTATTGTCATTCACTACACGCCGACAGCAGGAGCTTATGGATAACACGCCAATGAAAATACTACTCGGATATGCCCCCATTCGATGTGGCTCTTTTGAGTCTCTGGAGGCTTGCCCGACGGAAGCAAAAACAAAAGCACACCGACAATGGTGCTGTCCAATCAAGATCCGGTGTCATCTGGTAGGCGTATGTGAGTAATAGCGGTCCACTACGCCGGACACGCCCCCCGGTAAACAAAGTCGGATCATTGGTGGCACGCCCAGCTCTGGGGCAATGCTCTGACATTGAGTGTGCAGTTCCGGGTCGGTGGGTTGGTTCGAGATCTGCGCCACACGTTCAGCTTAGCATTGGCTAAGTGGAAGACTTTGTGCGGCCTGGCCGCTTGATCGTTCAGAGAGAGAGAGAGAGAGATGGAGAGAGAGAGAGAGAGAGAGAGAGAGAGAGAGAGAGAGAGAGAGAGAGAGAGAGAGAGAGAGAGAGATAGAGAGATAGAGAGATAGAGAGATAGAGAGAGAGAGAGGGAGAGAGAGAGAGAAAGAGAGGAGAGGGAGTGTGTGCCGTGTGCCGTGTGCCGTGTGCCGTGTGCCGTGTACCGTGTGCCGTGTGCCGTGTGCCGTGTGCCGTGTGCCGTGTGTCGTGTGCCGTGTGCCGTCTCAAGTGTGCCGTGTGCCGTGTGCCGTGTGCCGTGTGCCATGTGCCGTCTCCAGTGTGCCGTGTGCCGTGTGCCGTGTGGCGTGTGCCGTGTGCCGTGTGCCGTGTGATGTGTGCCGTGTGCCGTGTGCCGTCTCCAGTGTGCCGTGTGCCGTGTGCCGTGTGCCGTGTGCCGTGTGCCGTGTGCCGTGTGCCGTGTGTCGTGTGTCGTGTGTCGTGTGTCGTATGTCGTGTACCGTGTGTCGTGTGCCGTGTGCCGTGTGCCGTGTGCCGTCTCAAGTGTGCCGTGTGTCATGTGCCGTGTGCCGTGTGCCGTGTGCCGTCTCCAGTGTGCCGTGTGCCGTGTGTCGTGTGTCGTGTGCCGTGTGCCGTCTCAAGTGTGCCGTGTGCCGTGTGCCGTGTGCCGTGTGCCGTCTCCAGTGTGCCGTGTGCCGTGTGCCGTGTGTCGTGTGCCGTGTGCCGTCTCCAGTGTGCCGTGTGCCGTGTGTCGTGTGTCGTGCCGTGCCGTAAGTCTGCCCTGTACTGTGCCGTCTGCCCTGTACTGTGCCGTCTGCCGTGTGCCGTAGCGTGTACCGGGTGCCATACCATCTGCCGTGTACCATGCATCGTGTACCGTGTACCGTCTGCCGTGCATCAGTTCTTTGGTCCGGCGGCTGCTGTGGAATAGCGTCCCCGTCTGCCGTGTATCAGTCCTTTGGTCCGGTGGCTGCTGTGGAATAGCGTCCCCGTCTGCTGTGTATCAGTCCTTTGGTCCGGCGGCTGCTGTGGAATAGTGTCCCCGTCTGCCGTGTATCAGTCCGTTGGTCCGGCGGCTGCTGTGGAATAGCGTCCTTGTCTGCCGGGTGACGTCCAACATCGCAGCTAGAGCGATGACAGAGCTGAAAATTCACGAAGCCCCGACAAAATGAACTCGGAAATGTAGTTGCACGTTTGTCAGGAAAGCATTTTGTGAATGATGGCATGTAAAACGTGACCAAGAGCTGACTTTCAACGAAGCATCATTCAGTGATGAATTCCACCAATGAAAAACATAAGGATGTCGACTTCCAAGTGAAACTACAACTTGCAACTTGGAACATATATTAATGCAAAAGAAAAAGTCAACGTAGGTAGTAATTATTCATGCATGCAATTATTCTGAAGAAAAAATAACAACAAACAAAAGCTACAAGGAATACGTAACGACCACCGACCTGTCATACATGGACAAGAGATATTGTTTTCAACTCTTGTGATAGCTCAAACAATTTATTGTAGCTGATCCTAAGCAATTCGTTGTGGTCAAATTCTAGCGACCCATCATGGTTATGCTCCAGCTACATTTGTGGTCCATTCTAAACCACTCCTTATGGTCTAGTTTAATACGCGCACGTCTGGGGGCAGATATCTGTCCACCTCCTGTTTTTACTAATTTGCCGCCAAACTAATCGGGTTAGCAAGGCCAAACCTCGCATAGGTGCTCATTGGTCTTTTTTTGGCATATCCTCATACATTTTCTACCCTGGGTAGAAAATCAGGTCACCAGGTCAAGCGAAGTGACCCAACTACACTCGGAATTCTAGGTGGCATAACTTCCATAATAATTGGGCGGTTGATTTCAAACTTACATCACGTCATGATCTCATCAGGTACCAAAATTTGTATCTAAGGTTTTTCGTAACATTGACCTGAGGTCAGGTCGCGACCATGGCTTCCCCCAGTATTGGGCTATGGTAAAATATACAAATGCTTCCTGGTTACATATTTGTTCTCGCAATGACATCACAACGGTTGTGGCTTGTAGTTTGAAGTTATGCTCAATGCTACCACTGACATTTTTGATCAGTGACCTCACCAAGGTCATCTGAGGTAACATGAGATCACTGGCACATTTCTGCGCGTTATATCGCACTGCATTGAGCTAGAAGGCTGAAATTACCGGCATTATGCTTGTATCGCCAAAACGTGTCGATTGATACATTACATGCCCTCCATAGGCTAATTCATGACCTTGACCTGAGGTCATGGTTTCAGTTGACCTGACCTTAAATCACACCACCTATTGTCGTAGCGCATTTCAAGGACTGTGGAATAGCGTTCGCCGTTTGTTTCTATCTGTTACAGGTCCTGAGATATGTGTCAATATCTGAGTCCCACCTGATCTGGTCGAATTTGACCTATGATGACCCAGTGACCTGAATATTGACCTGAGCGAAAAACGACCCAAGCACTTTCGATAGAGCCTGTCACCAGCTATCCAACGCCTTTTCCGTTTGTCGCTGGCTAGCATAGTTCTAGGGATCTTAGGGGGCAGACATCTGGCCCCCGGACATGCGAAGTTGGCGCGGACCGCCGGACGTGCGAGTGTTAAACAATCCCTTCTGGTCTATAAGATGTATTGTATTATCCACTCGAAGGATCGGGCGTTTTTTTACGCCCCGCTCAGGTTTTTTCGCGATGAAAGGAAAACGGCGGCTCACAATGTGCCAGCATTTTCAATACATTTTCTTTGAATCAATTTTGCGCCTGACCTACAAATGTGAACCTCAAGTCTTGGAAGATCGTTAACCTGACTAGGGTCGAACAGTGCCACTGCTACAAATGTTTGAGAATCTGCCATTCATACACAAGCAACGATATTGGAGAAAAACTTGCTACATGAATACAATTGGGCTCCAAAACGAACATCTCTGATTTTTGTTTGAGGTCGGGTCAGTGATCTGAGATCACCGCCAATTTTTGACATTTGGGGACAACTTTCCTATTAAAAAAAAATAATGCCTGTTCTTCTGATACCGTTTGACATTGCTATGCATACACAAGCATCAGGAGAAGCTCCTTATCCACCTTTCTTAACTTTCAACTGGCCTGACGTCTGGTCACAATCAAGTGCGCAATGTGGGTTTAGCCTATTTACACACTGCTGTCTATAGTTTATTTGGAGTTTTCACGGCCTAAAAAGCGTCGAAATTCATTGCACGACATCATCTTCCCTGACACGTATACATAAAATGTGTTCGTAGCAACAATTATTTTTAAAGACTTATAAAAACTTATATTTACAAAATTATGCAAAAGTAATACAATTTTCGAACCATATCCGCCGAGAGCGTTCTTCCCATGGTACATCATTCGTTTTTTGCAATGCCATTATTGGAAGTTGACATCTTACGATAAAATTTATGTACCCTCAGCCCAGGACGGGGTGTGAGGATCTGACCGGAAAGAGGGTAAAGGGATCAAAGGCAGATTCAGGAATCGGAAGACCAGGTTAGTTTTGGCAACATTATTCTTTCAATATAGGAGGGAAGAAAACCATGCGAAAATATATATTTTCAGTAGTGTGGACGGGAAGAAGTCTACCCCCCACCCCCGAGCATATCGCTAATGTTAATGACAGGCCGGAGTGCTGCCAGTCACTGGGTGATCCTTGTCCAGGCACGTAGACAGTGACCTGGAGTGGCACTTTTCCACCTTAAATACGTTCTGAGGAAATTTATTCCCTAGAAGGCAATCAGTCTGCATAACTAGCAGCGGTCTTGAGGATCCTCATTTGCATCTGAATGCTTCCTAAATGAGCCAGATTTTCTCAAGAGAGACTACAGTAGGATGATCCACAGTATGCATGGAAGGAGGGACGTTCGCAATCAAATCGCATTGTATATATGCTGCCTTTGTTCTGGCATAAATCGTAAAAGTTCTAGTCTATAATATAGCATGCAAATAAAGTTAGCAACAGAACTACTGGCGCGTGGTATGTTTGATATCGGTCAGGAAATCCCTGGCTCACAAACTGACATATTATCGTGCAAGTTCAAGGGGGATATTAGCACGGTATTTTTAGTCTTCTGCGGAAAAGTAGCATTGTGACATTGCATAGCACAGATGACGTAAATTGCACAACAAAAAGATAATAGAAGCATGCATGTATAAATATTCACGACATTCTATGCACTATTTGCTCGCAATATTTGAGAAAAAGTGCATATTTCAGCGAAAAACTAAGCCGAATTCGACAACCGCATGATACATTAGGTAATAATTGACACCGGTAGCGATATTTAGCACTGCACTGTGCTCAACATCAGGGCATAGTTATCGATAGTAGTACGAACAATTTCGGGAGAAGTTCTTCGGTGTTCAATATGTTTTGATAAAATGGATACACGATTGCCGAATTTGAATTGCACTATCCAATAGGAATTCCATATTTCAAATGAGTGCATCCTCTAGAATTAGTGAACAAAGTTATGCTTTTTGCCGTGATGGGCAGACTTGAAACGAAACCGGGCACCAGGATATGAAATCGTGACACGTAGAGACGAACTCCCCAAACATCTCCAAATTCAACTTTGCTCTTCGCTGTTGCTTTGGAAACCAATCTAAAACATTCTCATCCGATCATCAAATCCCCCTTGTCGGAAACCAGTTCAGGTGGTTTTACACACCTGTAGGCATTTCTGGATTATGGTTTCCAGATCACTGCTGACACATGTTCACGAGACCTACTTGGTAGTTGAAAGGCAGACCCTACACTGTACCATTCGCCACCGTCTATGGAGTAACTGTAATGCCAGAGAAAGCGACTGACACGATATTACTATGCTGGCTGGTGCGGCCATTCACCTCTGACCTAGGTGTTACTATGTCGCTCCAGCTCTAGCATTGTCCCAAGAGCTTTAATTGTTTTCAGCCTGGCCACCTTCCCGTGATTTCATCCTGGCCAACTTCCATTGATTTCAGTCTGCTCCATCTGCGCCATCAACAACAGCGGTGCTCTTTTGTCGACCAGGAGAGGAGTCTGCCGTTCTTTTCATGCAGTCACGATGACAATGCGTTTCTCCACAATACTTTGTGGTACTTGGCCATCGCAAATTGGAAAACGCGACGCGGAAAAGAAGGCAGAACCATTTTCTTTCTACACCAGCTTCCTTGTGGAAAAGGGTCCAGCGCATCCTTTTGTATTGGCTTCCCAGAAATGAAAAATAACGTCGTGTGGATAACACGGTATGCGCATCGACGCTATGTTTTACTACGGGATTTTCACACAGTTAGCAAGGATCGATTTCCTGCTGACGCTACAGCACCTTGTGTTGATATTATATTTATTCACTGCACAGACAGTGTGCTTCATAGCCTCTTGTGTGGCACGGTCAAACCGGAAGCCGCACCAGCTTCGCCACGTTCTGCGGCACTCAGTGCTTTCATTAAACAAATTTGTTTGGAAAAAGAGGAAAGACCTCTTCGCACGGAGCAAAACTAAAGTGAGCGAGTGAGTGCGGAAGCAATTGGTAATGGGTTGTGAGGCGTATCGAACTACGAGGGTAATTTGCGACGCCTGGAGGAAATGAATGCTCAAACCGGAGGGATCCCGGTGCCATCTTTGCTTCCGGCCTATCGGCCATGGCGATAAGTTGGTGCACCGTGACGAGTTGATGTACCATGTATAATTGGTGTACGGTTCTGAATTGGTGTGCCGATTCGAATTGGTCTACCATGTCGAATTCGTGTACTATATGTAATTGGTGTGCCATGTCTAATTGGTGTACAGTTCCTAATTGGTGTGCCATGTCTAATTGGTGTACCAACTGTAATTAGTGTACCATGTCTAATTGATGTACCATGTCTAATTGGTGTACCATGTCTAATTGGTGTATCATGGTTAACTGGTGTACCATGTCGAATCCGTATGATGTGTATAATTAGTAGGCTGTGTCGAATTGATGTACCGTGACCAGTTGGTGTACAGTGACGAATTGGTGTGTCATGTCGAATTGGTGTACCGTGACGAATTAGGGTACCAAGACGAATTGGAGTACCTTACCGACTTGGTGTACTGTAACGAATTGCTGTGTGGCTCGTGGCGCTAAATGAGCCTGATGAATGATAAATGATGAGCTGAATGCGTGTATAATAATTCAAGTTCTTCGGCAACGTACGCGAAATGTTTAGAGCGCAGATGGACGGATGGCTGCGCAGGTGTGCTGAGCGGTACCCGGCATTTGACCAGGTCGTAATGGGAACGTGTTTTCTTGTCGCAGATACGCTGCTGCAGCAGAGACGGCGCCACGCTTCACGAAAGGCCCGGTGACGTCATAGGCCCGACACGGCGAGATCATCCCAGAGTGACGTCACCAACAGCAGCGCGCGAGAGGCTTCAGTTGACTTCTGCCGAAGCCGGAGTAAATCCCACAGACCGGAAGGTGCCGCTGGAAATCTGGGCACCCTAGTCCAGCGCCAACCCGAGGCGGCGGCTTCATATGTTTGACACAAAAATGTCAGCTTCGCTCATAGATGGAAGGTCACTCTAAGAGTTCCTATGGCCAAGGATTGTTAGAAGAAAGGTCGATATTTGGGAGTATAATTATCATGGTATATTTATATATATCTAGTGTTGTTGATACAACACGTGGATCACCTCATTCTCATCCTACATTCACTGTGGGAGCTTTTTTCCCAGCTTCCAATGCTTGTGCGGGGATTGTCACCATGGGGTAATCAATTAACATGGGTTTCAACTTACGAACCCGGAACAAAATGACTTAAATTGCGAAATGGTATTATGTCATACGCAGCGTACCAGATATTTAGGTGTCGTAG